>JXSR01S075663.1:2735-22252 GCA_000969725.1 Ophiothrix spiculata | reverse complement strand
CTTTAATTAGCACATACGTTTAATAACTTACCATGCATCATTCTTGAAACGTGCGATTTACAATCATCTTGTATTTTGTTTTGGAGCTGGTGTTGGTCTTGTGTGTTGGTTTGTTAAGTATTTTCTATTTCTTTTGTTTGTTTCGCTTATACAGTGTGTCCCAGAATGAAGTTATCAAGATTTCAACGCCTACCAGTTCAAAAACCAAATAGTTTCAGACAATGAAACTTAATGAAAATCATGCCTAAAGTCTTGACCTTGTGTGGTGCAAAAATAAAGCGAATTCATGCATTACTTTTCTAGAAATGAGCATTTGAAGCTCCAGAGGGGTTTGGACACTTTTCCCAGTTTTGGTAAAGTTGTAAAAATTTAGCAGAGATTTGCAGCATAACCATGCAACAAGAACGTCATCTTTACAGACATAGTCATGATAATATTTGTCCAATTATAAGTGTCTTTGTTTTCAAGATTGTAATAACCTATATATGGTCTATTTTCATCTGCAAAAATCATTTAATATTTTAGTAGGTAATTGTTTAGGAAAATCATTGAGCGGGTAATTTGAAAGTACGCTAAAGGGCTGGTACCCTGATAGCAATGGTTGTAGGAATATGGTAATTCAAAGCAAACATAACACCTCATTTGTCAATGGAGAAAAGAGTATCATGATTGACCAATACCTGGAAAGTGCAGGTATCATTGAAACAATGGAAATATTTATTTAACATTACCAGGAGCCAGATATCCCCATCACACAAGTATTCCATCTTACAAATGTCAGAAGATAAAAAGCAACTGCAAAAAAGTAGCGTGTGGACGCCAAGGTAGAAGCCGAATTTACATTCTACTGAACTTTATTAAGACTCCAAGGCATCATCAAGGAGAAGCAACATGCGAAGCAAAACAGAAATTTTGGTAAAGATGATATCCTCTCGCATACTTCCCCTGCAAATTTCCGCTGGATTTTTACGACCTCTCCAAACTGGGAAAAGTGTCCAAAGCCCTTTGGAGCTTCAAACGCTCACTACTGGATAATTATTGCATGGATTTTCTTTATTTTTGCACCACAGCAAGTAGAGACATTAGGCATGATTGTCACTAACTTTCAGTGTCTGGAATATTTTAGTTTTTGAATTATGTGGCATTGAAATCTTGATAACTTCATTCTGGGACACACTGTATAGGCCTTAACAAGGGGTAATCGTGATCAGGCCTTACTGGCCTTTTGATTACTCCTCCATATAATGTTTCTTTTGTTACATTGTTTTTATTTTATGTTGTTTGTATATATTGTAGTTTTATTATACATGTACATGCATGTTATATATGGAAATAAAGTGAGATATGATATGGAAGTTGATATGTATATAAAATCCAAACAAAGTACGAACAATTGCACAGATGTGGCTTAAATTGAGAGGGAATTAATTTGCAATATATTAGTCTGTGAAGGTGGTATGACTATCCAGTGATTTTTTTAATGGATTTGCTAGATAACAATCTAACAAAGCTCCTGGAGATAAATTAATACATATTAAAAGAAAATCAGTTTCATCAAAAAAAAAAAAAATCCCATCACAGGTATAGAAACAAGATATTTATAGTAAGATTTGAAAATAGAAACACTTTTTTCCCACCATTTTTTGCCTCCGGAGAAAAAAAATAAAATGGGTAAAAGAATTGCATTGCAATTTTCTTCACTTTCCCTCAAAATCGCAGAAAACAAATGGCTTCATGTAAAAAATATTTAGGTAAAAAGTAGTGGGTAGAATCTAGACCAGTCCATTTTAAGTCAAGAATGTACAGTATGATTTTTAAGATTTTCACCCTTTGAAATGTATGCATTGTATTCTTAATGATATACCGTATAGAAGCTATTATATATGTTTAAGTAAAATGTACCAATGCTTTTATTGAAATGTTGCAGCAATAGTTTCAACACAGACGGCTGAAGTCTCGCAAGCTCTCATTTCATATTTTCCGGTGACCCTTTTAACCTATTTGCAATGTTATATGAATATGGTAGCAATTTGATATATAACAGAAGTTTTTTCGCAGAGTATGCATGTAATTGTATATCCATTATGTGTTTGCATTACTGGTATCTTACATTAAAGCATTACTCTGTTTCTGGTATCTTACGTTATGTTTTGTTAATAATGACAAGTTTAGTACGTTGTGAAAACGTTGATGATTAACAGTAATGACATGTTGTAAATGCATAATACCGTAATTGCACGGATTAACAGTAACAAATAAACCACAGTCTATTGGATCAGGTTAATTATTGAGATAATGCATGTTTGATCACCCTGTATGCACTGTGCAAAAAATACAGCAAAATGGCCATAGTGAGCAGAAATTTGAATGTTATTTGTCTCAAGCATTATCAGCTATTACTAAGACATATAAAGAACTCACCAAATAGCTCACGGAGGCATACAATCCTTTTGTAATGCATATAATTTTAACCACCCTGTATATATATTTCACCGTATGGATATTTCCATTTTCTTATTGAGAGCCCTATGTTTTATCAATATAAATCCATGCCTGTTTTGTGTTATATTGATGGCTGTGTAGAACAAAAGAGGTCTATTAAGAGAGTAAAATTAACAGACTTTTTAAAATTTTCACCCTGTATAATTTCTACACACCCTGTATATAAATGTCAGTATCATTATATATTTAGTATCCCTGTAGTATGAGCTTTTAAAAAATGTATACTTTTATGGTGTTAAAATGTCCACATATAATCCTGTGTTGTGAAAAATATTCAGATTGGTGACGCTTTTCTCATTTAGTGGTAGGCTATGTTACACTTTTTCTGACCAATTCATGACTTATGATCTTGTGGTAAAAATGTCTACCACGTAAATACAGAGTACACGAAGGTCAAGGAGAAATTGCGTTATTCTGTGTTCTTGGAAGTCTCATTCTGATTTGCAAACAGTTGATTTAGCTTCCGGTTATTCGGAGTGCCATCAAATTAGGAAATCTTGCATGTCGGCTAAGGTCAAGTAATTTATGCAAAGTCAGAGGTAATTCCTTATTTTCCAATTTTCCTTCATGTATTGTTTTTTCTTTTCGTTTGAAACATATTTTCTTTGTTCATATTTTTGTATTATTTGTATTATATGAAGGAAATATATAGAAGGCAAACGAAAATGATATGTTTAGTCTTTCATGCATCATGTTATAGAAGAACGAAAATTGGATTAAATATAGAAAGAATCCGGAGGGGGAAATATAAGGGAATACATACCTTTTGAGATATACTAAGAGAGGGATACTAAGTTCATTAGAAAGTTTCTTTATAATAAGATTTTGAATGTTATCATGTCCTGCACTCTGTTTAGCATCAAGAGCTTTTATAATTTCAATCATTTCTTCCTCTTTTATTGGATAAAAGAACATACGACTTTTATTAGGATTGCTCATGTGATCTGAAAAATGAGTATTATTATATGGTATTTAAGAGACTAGATTAGAACCTTCATCATGTTATAGAAAGCAAATTGGATTAAATGTAGAAGGAAAAGGAGGGGATAATAGTATACAAATATTTAATGCCTGAGAGTGCAATAGTACAAAATATATCATGAGGTCAAATTTGGACTTTTCTATTTCACGAGGCGTAGCCGAGTGAAATGGATCAGTCCAAATTTGACCGAATGATATATTTTGTACTATTGCACGTCATAGGCATTCAATATTTGTTTTATATCATGATATCCCACAGGTTTGTTTCATGCCGTGCAATAGTACAAAATATTGCACGGCTCAAATCACTGTAATCATGATATAAAAGGGGATACATACCTTTTGAGATGGATAATAAGTCCTACTTTCCGCTGTTTCTAAAACTAAACATATGACAGCTAGTCCAATAATAGCAACCAGTACTGAATTTGCCATACTTATTTCACTTATGTGTACTTAACCAAATTATCTAAAAGAAAATAAGGACAGCAGATGAAAATAACAAATAAAAGAAGTCGCAATGTCGTCGGGTACAAAACCTAAAATGAGGTGACGCAGAAGTGTGTTTCCATCAACTATGATTGCCGACGTGACTGAGTGGTAGAAGAGATAAGGCGAATGGGTTTGATTAAATGATTGGCTGTAGGTAGGTTGAGGAGAATGAAGGAGAGTTTTTAGATAAATGCAGTAATGAGTTACATTGCCAGCATTATCTGGCGTTTAATCACGTTGAATGATAATATAATGCGTCAAATAGGAGTGTAGGGAACAAAAATAAGATACCAGTATAATGAGGTAAAGGGGACGGTATGTATTTCACAGGTCGGAGTGCCCATCTTTCTTTACTACGAAGCGTTTGGGCCAAACTCCACAATGTGTTATATTTGCGATGGGAGTTCACCACACCTCCTGCACCGCGAATCTGTTACCTTCCCAGCATTAAAGAAAGCCGGTGTAATGAAATACAGCGTCCGTATGACTGAGTGTCCTAGCTACTATCCAATTGTGTATAACGTACTTGTACATGTGCGATCAATAAATCATTGATTGCAACTTATTCCGTGTAGTTCAATTAGACCCGTACTCTTGGTTACGGGAGACACTCAGTCTCATCACGACTCTCAATGCCGGTGTAATGAAATACAGCGTCCGTGTGACTGAAATGTCCTACCTACTATTAAATTGTGTAGAACGTACTTGTACATGTGCGATCAATAAATCATGCGACTTATTCCGTGTAGTTCACTTAGACCCGGGCTCTTTGTTATGGGGGAGACTCAGTCTCATTACACCGGTGATTAACAGTCGAGGACTCATCCGCTAGGCCACGCAAGTACCTAGGATCAGGATAATATACACTTCACTTATTAATAAGGATCTATTTACTATTATAATACCGTATACATTGAATTTCCTACATCAATGTACAATAATTGGATTATTTTTTGCAGTTACCCCTATGACTACATACTATGTACGTTATGTTGCCTATACTCTTTTGATTCAACAAACATTAAATGAGCAAAGTAAGACTGGTCGCACTTGTGACCCTCGCCCATTATAGCTATAGTAGGTTCACAAACCTATTAGGCCTGGCCACAAAATCTATATAGACCAGTAATAGTGACACGCCATATCCCCAGGTACCTTAAAGTCGGATTTCTAATTTCATCAGGAACGCTGTATCCTTTTTATATTAATCAGGTTCCACGTCAAAAACTAAAAATCCTCTTTCTATTGATGTTTTACCCAGTACAAAACTTCAAACTTGATTTTCTCAGAACTATATTTTTACGAATCAGCCCAATGTTGTTGTTTGTTTACCAATTTTGATGTAACTTTGCTACCTAACATCCAATTACCATAGGCTAGGCGTCATTTTAAAGCTCGAAATCTCAGCTTTCCGATTAGAGCAAAAAATTAATTTTGATTTCGGGACCTTTCGATATGCCGAATTACAATTTATAAATCCCGGTGGCTAAGAGACCGAGTTACTTTAACCGAGCCGGTGCACATTTGGAACAGAATTATAGTAGAGTTTTAGTACCAATATAGTATAAATTTGTGTACTATAAATGTACTCAAATTGTAATTAAATGATGTTCCAAATGAGCACCTTAGGAATGTTGTATTATTTTTGTACTCGATTTTGTCCAGTGAATTGCCACAAACCAACACAAGCGAGTCAAATTGATGTGCTAGGTTTGACACGGGGCAACATCTTTATAATGGTATAGTACTCGGTGAAACTCTGTCTTACAGTCGTTATTAAACATGCATGCACTTAAGATATTAAATTTAATCATCTGATTTCAAGTATTAAACCAGGCATGTATTTGGTTCGTGAACCTCTGGCTAAAAGCATTTACTGAAAAATAAATCAGAATTCAAACCAAATATTCATATAGGATGAAACACTTTCGTAGGTGTAGATTGCGACTAACACAGATGCGAGAGCTTGCATCTAAGCACTCGCAGTTTTCTACAATGGCAGTGACTGACTAATGACATCTGTAACTCACTAGCAAGTGATTCGTTAGTTTAACCAACTTTTATCAAGTGACGAAAGTCGTCTGTAGAGGTTAACGCAATGTGTGAGTGGTTATAATATGACACGTTGTTCAAGTGAGCAACATATACCAGGTCATATTTTTTAGGTGGGGCTCATTTGCGTTACATCTCACTCACTTAATCCATACCTAACTCCTTCCTGGTAATCGTTGATTAGAGTTGATAAATACCTTTATTTGGCTATTATTTTTAATTGATTTTATAGACTAATACATTATCTTCAAAATCATACCAAAATTATGACATTGCATACAATTATTGAAAAGTTGTGACAAAATTTGATGCACAATGAACATATCTCATCCACACCAAACACATTTATGCCTGTTTCATCTCTAGCTAAATTAGCTTATTGACTTTAACTCGTTACTAACCTTATTCGGGTTAATTCCAACTTGGTTTTGATAAACAATAACTAGCCTTTAAAATCATATTATATTTATGACATTTCAATGGATTTTTAAGAAGACATGACAGGACAACTTATGCACAATTTTCATGATACCTCATCCGCACCCGCCTCATCCACACCCGCCTCCACCCCTGGCTAAGTATCTTTAACGGGTCATTAAGCTTAATTAATCACTTCATTTGGGTTCTATTCTTAATTTCTTGAAAGTCAAATAAATTGTCTTTAAAATCATACCACAATTATGACATTTCATTTGATTGTTGAAAAGATATGACAAAAATTGATGCATAAATCAATCTCCATGTAACAAATCCACCTTTTAAGGGTGCCCACATTAAAAAGCATGACCACCAATTTGTTTTAAGATATTCGAAGAGTTTGAGTTAAAGTAAATCTAATTTTAACAATCACAGTGAGTAATATTTAGCTTTCAAGTTTAGATAAGTAAATTAAATCCAAACATAACCATTTTATGAAATTTTATTAAAAAATCTAATCATCTCCCTTGGCAAATGCAGGCTAATGCTGTCACCAATGTTATTCTCAATTTGAGGAAACAAACACAAATTCTATAACCACCATGATTATAGGTAAATATGTCTTAATTTCGGAATGTAGTTCTATCAATCAGACAAAACAAACATGATTGCCAATTTAATTTTAACTCACAATTCTATGATAGAGATTATTAACAGTAATTTCAAGACCCGATGTATGCGTCAAAGGATTTCGTGTGTCGGTGAAACATTTCTTGACATAATAATAGACAGGAGACGGAGATGCCCTACAACGCACTAGCTATGTCACGTGCCTCTCTGCCAATATCGTCGTTAGCGTACTGTCAGAGAAAAAGCAGTTGTTAAAAAAAATCGTCAAAATAAAAATGTTCAATGGAGTTGATCATGCAACTCCAGCGGATTTAGTATTTACAAACATCGGTTTATATTATATGAACTAAACAGAACATTTGGTTTGATTTTTACTTTATCATTGAGGTCAATGGGCGGATTAATGTTATTCGAAATCAATACCCCAATCTCTGATATTAGGCAAAGTTTTCTACACCGTTCATGTAAAACGTCCACATAAGACGTCATGTGATTCATTTTGGACCAATCACAGACGATTAATCAAGCTGTACAAGACCGATTTACGTGAATGGACAACTAAATGTTTCTCACGTTTAGATCTTTCCTGGTAAGTAGATTATATCTGAAAGAACCTTGGATAATAATGGGCTCCTGATTTGAGAACACGCACGAATTATTCAATAAGGGCGATCTGACCAGCTGTTCGACACAATCGGAAGCAAAAATACCGACTTGTTTACTTATCCTTTACATATTGCAACACAGGGTTCGTAATGTTGAATACAACGGAAGACATTTGTCATTTTTTTTTAAAGACAACTACTTTGACTTCATAAATCTTGAATGTTGTTAACGCAGCATTTCAGAACAGCTGTTCGAACTATATAGGATTCAAGTCTCCGCTAGAACGAAATATCAATTTATAAAAAAATATGATTTTGATATTTCCAAAGCCATTGATATGAAGAAAAAAATAATATTCTGTAGATTGACGATCTGTCACTCTTTGTAAAGTTTCAATCAAGGTTTAGGGGCAATTCCAAAGTAACGTTTGTGACCAGAACAGTGAAATATTTATATATTAATAACTGCGTATTACTTTTTTTTTATAAAATGCTGAAGTGAACAATAGCCCAAGAAGAATAGAAAGAAAAGACTATCATAAGCTGTACTGCACTATGATAGATATCTCCATGGCCTAATATGTGGTTCACAGCAAAAGGAGAACCGGAGTGCTGGGGAAAAGCTTTAAACACATGACATAAGATATGCATGCACTCTCCTCTAAAAGGTTGTCACACCATTATCAGAGATGTCACTGACTACTTCATCTGGCAAGCTATTCCATATATGCACGGCTGCGTGGATGAAAGTCCGGCCAGTGGAAATAGTCTTGATACAGGAACGGCAAGAGCATGGCTAGTGAAATTTTACAACAATAATGCACCGCGTACTGAAGTTTGAGTTGTCCGCACTCAAGAGGCGCAGCCGAGTTAGTTGGACAACTTCGACTTCAGCACAAGGTGAATTATGTTTGTACAATTTCACGAGCGCCAGGTAAAGACCAGTTATTAATCTTATTCATACACGGAAATGATTAGAGTAAAATTTCAAAGAAATTAAACCGTACGGCATAATTATTATAGAATGTCTTTGCTATTTCAATAAAACGCAGAAAATACAACAATCCATCGTCCACGTACGAGTACATGGAATTGTACAACGCATTACGCGATACGCAGCGTGCAACTAGACAAGATTAATGAAGGCGTATATGTTACCAATTGTCCAATTAGATTTGTTTACAATTTCAACACGTGCTTAACGCAGAGTGTATGAATTCACTTTAAAATACTTTGGAACCTAGATAGCATAGACGTAATGTCCACAAATTCTGCTGTTGTTGTTGATAATAATGCTCACTGATAGGGTCTACACATGTACGTGTTTCAAAATCAAATGAAGTTTCAACAGTTCATGTAACATTCGGTAATGTTTATGACATCACCCTTTTAATTATCTTTAAATGACTTAAAAATAAAAAAATTCTGTCGTATTAGCGAATTTTGTACAGCGCTTTATACACAGATGATGGGTAACATATTTAAAAATATTTTCATAAAGTGGCAGGAAATTCTTTCGTCAGGATTTCTTTTAATGCATTGTTTCAACCTGCATTGTTTTGTTGGTAACATTTGGTAAACGTTTTTGACATTTTGGTGGAACTTTTTGGTAGCATGCTTGAATTAAAAACATTTGGTCATCCATGCATGGATAGAAAAGAACCATTTCACAATATCTGTTTGGGAAATACTTTTCACGAACAAAATAAAAAAAAACAATGACTGAATATATGGTCATAAAAGTTTCATTTTCTGTTAGCATATTCTTCATATTATGAGCCTATATTGCAGGGAAAACTAAAGTATGCATCATTCGATTCGTTCCATTCTATAAGAAGGTTTACAACACTAACATTTCATGCATGTCTCATGTCAGATATATACTGTATATGTGTTTTTAGAGAAACAGCCTCTCAAATCACATGAGTTGTGAGTCCAATGTGTTAGAAAAAAACCAAGAAACCACTGATAGAACTAGATAATTTGAGTTTATAATTTCAGTTAAAAAATTGAGTAATTTCGCTGCATTTATCAATGCAATAGTTTCAATATAATTCTCACTGTCATAATTAGTTGTTTCTGGGTTGATGCCCTGTCAGTGTACACGAGTACTATTTTGAAATTACACTTTTCTTCTTCTTATGTAGCAGCGAACTAGAAGAGATTAAAAATATTTTGGTGAGGTGACCAAATTACCGATTCATATTCCATAGCTGGATACATAACACAAATGGTAAATGATCGAACTTCATCGAACGGAAAAAATGAATCAGAATTACATTTAAATACAAGAAGAAAAATAGTTTCCTCTGCATATTTTATTTACATTATTATTATTGATGTTTTCCACCACTTCTAGCTCAAACTTAAAAGTCAAATTTCCTAAATTTAAAAAACATTCAAAGATCAAAGATCATTGTTTAGGCTTCATTGAACATCCTATTTGCATTCGCGTCTTTGGTGAAAATAGTCGGCCTTCAAACAAAATGTTCACTAACAAACGTTTGGTCGTGACGTCAAAATGAAAGACCAAATAAAATTCACGCTAAATTCCACATGTATTGAATTGCAATATACATTGCACCAAATCAGTCGGGGCCACTCGCTCAATTGAGCGTACTGCTGCATGCAGCGGTACGCTCGATTGAGCGAGTCCCTGTATTGCTGGATAGAGCGTGCCCGCTACAATAAGCAACATCGCCGTTTCCTCTAGTATTCTCTGGTTGTCAATATTTTAGTTATGAACAACGATTTTTTCGCTATTTATTATTTACGTTCATTCCCTACACAACAAAATTGCTTGTGTTGCTTCAACATGTTCAAAGAATTTTACAATACAATCAATGTTTGCGGGGGTATCCCGGTATATACACCTAATGTCGCGCAGCTTCCTAAACTAAACGTAACCTGGCTGTATCATACTAATAACCTCTGTACCCCGACAACGTGACAAAACTATTTTGCATGGCAACTGAGGTGCGCGTCAAATAGATCAGTCAGGAAACTTCTAAAATAGTAGGAAATTTGTTATATGTACTTTGGCCCCGGGATGCGGCCCGTCTCATTTATAAATATCCAACATAGAATTATAGAATGCAATTACTGTAAGCTATTAAAGAATAAAATTAAACTGAATCTTGTATCACGTGAATATAATAACAGACATCAAGGGGTGGGTATTTTCAGACTTTCAACATAGGGGGAAGGACAAATTGTTTGGATATCAAGAAAAAAGTGGAAAATGTACTGTGAAATCAAGTATAATAACGTTATCAAGATTGAAGAAACTATTTTTTTAACTCGATAATAGCATTGAGTATCAAGGGTGGATAGAATTTTAAAATTGTATGAACAAAGAAATGAATAGCAGCCGTTAACGTTTTGCTTGTATCTTCGTTGTATACACGTTCACGTTTCAAAGATAGTCTTGACAAAAATAAATTAGAGATTCTCTGGATAAGAAATTTATGACTGTAGAAATGACTGTATAGAGAGGTACTAATTGTGTGGGAAAAATCGAGAAAAGGTAATTTCAGACTTCAGATCAACATATTGTTGCATATTTAGTGAAAAGTTGAAAAATTTACTTTCAAGTACAACGCTGCGAAGGAAGAAAGGACCATTTTCAATTAGATTATTGAAATGAGCATCAAGGTTGAACAGCATGTTTCTTTGATCATGTTGATATGAACAAAGATTTTTGTCGGTAAGATTTTGGTTGTATTTTCCTTTTTGAATACACGTGCACAAGATGGTCATAGCTAAATTGAAATTGGAGGTTCAGGTTAATGATTGGATTATTTTTAATGTGGAAATGGCTATACAGACGGATTTAGCAACTTTGGGCATCGAAAGCTATCAAAAAGGACATTTAGGTAAAAATTGTCATTACCGCAATTCGTCAAATCTTAGAGGATTTTCCCCATTATTATAATTTGTTTGGAAAAACATGCATAATTTTGTTGATAACAATTAAGGCAATTATTTATCAATCATATTGCTCCTACATTAATCACCCATGATATAATGCATAGACAGTACCGTTGGCATCGCTCAATCCTGCGGTCACGCTTAATATGGCGTACTTGAGAAGTACAACGATGCTTTTTCCGTTGCCAAAAATGAATTCCCCGGTGAATTTTTTTTTGACCCGGTCAAAAGTTTGATAATTTGTAGACATTTACTAGACACAATAAATATTTAGTGTAGCTTTGAGTGACACAGTGTAGTGAAGCGAAGTATGGACCAAACGTGTGTGCACGTGACATCTCTCCTCATCGAGCGTGAATGCAACGCTGCATCGAGCGTGATCGCTCAAATCAGCGTATACGCTGGATTGAACGAGTGGCCCTGACTGAAATGTTTGTTACCTGTTCATACTTTAAATATCGATGCCAAATATTTGGTAACATCACTACCAAATGTTTGGTAACGAACATTTTGTTTGGAGGCCGACTATGTTTTGAGCCTTACTCGGAAGCTGTCCACCGTCGGGCTGTCCACCGATACCAATAAGTCAGTTTTGCCTTCAGCTCCAAAGATATACCTTTCGTTGTACGGTGTCATATAAAGGAAACAAGTTTTCATTTCATTTCATTTTTGTCGTTTTCATTTCGTTTTATCTCGTTGTATTTTCATATTCAAATCAAACAATTGCATAGTGATTTAGTCATAGGGCGAGAAAAGTATTAAAATTAACTCAGAAAAAAATAATATCATACCATGATCATGATTTTCGTTAGCCTGCCCGCCAAGATAAGCTAGCTATTACTAGTTGAAAGAGTAATGTACTTTGTGCCGAGTTCATCATACTGGTATAAAATCAAACACACTATATACCGCTTTGTAATAAGAAAATTTATTGTGCTATCTAATATTGTGAATGACATCAAAAAGGTATTACAATTTATAGCAGATGTCAACAAAATCCGCGTTAAAGAAATATCACACAAATTTCGAAGACCAATAATGGAAGATCATGCTGGATAATTTGTTTCAACGAAGACTCAGTGCCATAAAGCATTTTCTGGTTATCCTTGCAGTATATTGTAAAATAATATGATTGCAGATCTCCAGGAAAGTACGACTGCGAGTTGCGTGCATTAGATCTTTTATTTAAAAACTACCATCAAATGTTGAAATCTTGAATTTCTCAAAAATTAACTTGGAGCTGAAACCCTCGATATCATATGATTTAAAAAAGTTAATTTCCAATTAGTAAACATTGACTTGAAAAAATATTCTACAATAAAGTCATACATCTTACTAGAGATCTCTATAGTGTACATGATGGAAGATACATATCACAATATAGGTAAAACCAACTCAATGAGAAATGTTGAAATTTACATCAGGACTGTAATAGCTAAGTATTTGAAAAATAGTTTTCAGGTATACTCAATCAAAACTTGAAAACAAATATCAAACATTACAAAAATGCCATTTCTGATATTAGAAATATCATGTATAAATACATGCTTGCTAATTATTAGCAAACAAAAAGTATAAAGGTTTAAATGAAATGATGGATTATTACGTATAAATTTCCAGTATCGACAGTGAATAAACGCCCACACCAATGACAAAAGTCATTACGAGATCAGGAAAAGGATGTTACTATAATGTTTCCCCCCTACAAACACATGTATTTATTATTAAATATCATCCCGACTATCGATCAAATAAAACTTATTTATTTCAGGAATGCATACTTTCTGCCCTTTCATTCAGTACCGAATGCATATCACGAAATGGTAAAAGTCAAAAATCATCATGTTCTTTTGACACATCAATCAATTCATACACGTATTTCAATTTTATATAGTGAATACGTATTCTTTATGAAGTCGTTCAATCAATACATTTATGTCATCGCATGTAAAGGCAATTTGGAGGTGGCAGATGTTTTTTGGCTACGGTTCTTTAAGGCCATTGGGCGCTTTGTATTAAAGTCACATAACAATACCCAACAAACCAAATGGGTTTCAATTTGCTACGAAATGTTGTTTTTTATTATTATTTGGAATTTTAATATAAAAAAAAATCCAACAAACGCGAAACAAAGTGTCTTGATTAAAGACCTGCATCAACTTGCAATACGTAACGTTGTAACAAATTACATTACATTACATTTCATTACATTACATTACATTACATTACATTACATTACATTACATTACATTACATTACATTACATTTCATTACATTACATTACATTAAATTGCATTACATAACATTACTTTACAATACAGTCCATTACATTGTTCAGTGCCTGTCCTGTGGTGTCCAGACACTGGACACTGGTATTCTCATTCTGAATATTTTAGCACATACACTAGTATTTAACAGCCTAAGGCGTCAGGTGTTCAGAACAAAAAAAGTTTCAATTATTTTTCTGAAGAAGAAACATTGTGGTAGTAATTAAAGTTATAACTGTTTATTTAGAATTCATAATATCTCTATATTATGTTTATATTTTTAAACTTCTACGCTATTCGTTTTTGGTACAAAAAGAGGTTTTAACGAATCAAAATCACAAGTTGCACCCACCTTAAAAGGGACTAGCCAAGATTCTACTTAGAATTAAACACTTAGAAATACTCTAAATAAAGTATGAAAATGTAGTATATAAAATCCAAATAAAGTACGAACAATTGCACAGATATGGCTCAAATTGAGAGGGAATTGATTTGCAATATATCATTCTATCCAGTGATTTTTTTAATGGATTTGCTAGATAACAATCCAACAAAAATCCTGGAGATAAATTAATACATATTAAAACAAAATCAGTTTCATCAAAAATAATTTGTTTTCCCATCACAGATATAGAAACAAGACATTTATAAGATTTGAAAATAGAAACACTGTATTCCTACCATTTTTTTTTGCCTCCGGAGAAAAACAAATAAAATGGGTAAAAGAATTGCAATTGTCTTCACTATTCCTCAAAATCGCAGAAAACTACTGGTTTCATGTAATAAAAATATGTAGGTGGCCATTTTCACGAAAAAGTGGACATACAAATACAAAAACAGATTTAAGATTACACATACAGAAAATAGATTGCACAGAATAAAAAGATTTACACAAAACAGTTCAGTTGATTTAAAACCTGGATAACTCATGAAAGCCATATTTCAGGCCTATTTCCAATGAGGTCCTTGAAAAAGATGGCAAAATGAATGAGGCAAAAATGGCACAAGGAATATACAAGGATAAAAACAAATAAATCACTAAAATAGCACACGGCCAATAATCATGATAAACACTGGACCTCATTGGAGATACCTGTGGATTGCACTTTTAAAGCCTGAAATATTGCCAATACTTTTAATGTGAACAGGGAGTGAATTCCACTCCCTAATTGCACTGAAATAGAAACTGGAGTCAGCAAGACTTTTCACTTTTGGCACCATGACATTGTACGCACTACCTTTTGCACTGTATCTATGAACATCAGAGAGTTTTAGGAAATGCTCATGGATATATATTGCACAGTTATTGTTGTATATTTTATGTACATGACAAAGTTTTAAAAACTTCACTCTGTTTTCAACATTCATGAAATTGAGAGAGAAGAGCTGATCTTGATCAACGAACAGGTGTTTTGTAAAAAAAAATATTACAGTCTATTTGAGATTTTCGGAGGTAATATAAAGTAAACGGAAATTGAATTTTTCCTATTTTACTATTTTAATCACCATTTCCTCTTTTATTGGATAAAAGAACATAGCACTTTCATCAGAAGTACTTATTTATTCTGAAAAAAATAAAAAAATATATATATTATATGGTATTTGAGTGATTTGACTAAAACCTTTATTATGTTTTAGAAGGAAAATTCGATTAAATGTAGAAGGAAAAGGGAGGGGGGAAATAGAAGGGAATACATACCTTTTGAGATGGGCTATAACTCCTACTTTCCGCTGTTTCTAAAACTATACATATGACAGCTAGTCCAATAATAGCAACCAGAACTGAATTTGCCATACTTATTTCACTTTGTGTACTAAACCAAATTATCCAAAAGAAAATAGGGCAGCAGATGATGAAAATAACCAATAAAACAAGTCGCGATGTCGTCGGGTACAAAATCTAAAATGAGGTGACGCAGCAGTGTGTTTCCATCAACTATGATTGCCGACTGAGTGGTAGAAGAGATATATAATTCGAGTGGGTTTGATTAAATGATTAGCTGTGGGTAGGTGGAGGAGAATTAAGGAGAGTTTATAGATGAGTGCAGTAATGAGTTACATTACCAGCATTATCTGGCGTTTACTCACATTGAATGATAATGTAATGCGTCAAATAGGGAACAAAAATACGTTATCAGGATAATAAGGATAAAGGGGACGGCCTGTCACAGGTCACCCGTTCAGTATGCTAGGATCCGGACAGCCGCCTTCCTAATACATACAAAGTACCCTTAGTGTACCGAATTTAAATTATATGTCCATCTGCTGTGTTCCGCTCCATGGCTGCTGAACATACAAGAATTTCGTAGTGTTGCCGGCCTGGCCAACTTTATCGACGCGTTAACGTTTCAAACACGACCACTTTAATGTAGCTCTGTGACCCACTGACACGACCAAGCTTCAGTATGATGAACCAGTTTATCGAGACTGCTTTTTGTGTTTCTATCATCTTTTGATCGCCTGGCAGGTTTTGGATATTACATGGTAAGTAGGCCTTTGAATCAGAGTATTTTGATAATTATCTGAATTAATTTTGACTTACATGACTTAGTAAGTTAGTTAGATAATGATGACCTAGCATTGCAGAGGCAACGGATAGACGTCGAATTCGGCAGCCCAAGCTTTGGGAAAGTGGTCCAGTAATTATAAAAACTAGTATGCACCATCATGCTTTTCCGATGTGCATACATCTATAGGCCTTATAGAATCGAGTAGTTCCATTAATTGTAACTCAGTACCAAGCGTCCAGAGTTACAAGAAATCTTTGGAGTTATAATGCCGTTTACGGTTTAAGCTTTCTAAGACTAAGTTTTG
The DNA here is from genome assembly GCA_000969725.1 of Ophiothrix spiculata. Classification (NCBI taxonomy): domain Eukaryota; kingdom Metazoa; phylum Echinodermata; class Ophiuroidea; order Amphilepidida; family Ophiotrichidae; genus Ophiothrix; species Ophiothrix spiculata. The sequence goes on along the minus strand of JXSR01S075663.1, from coordinate 5,562 downwards.
TTTTGACATTAGGAGTGGGCTATAAATGGGTGATTTTTCAGTTTGCCTTGTCAACAGTTTTTTTGGATTGCACTTGACCTATCTCAACTTGAAATGACAAAATTTTTGGTTATAGGTCAAAGAAAAAAGTGTGCTGCGCCCTCTAGTGTCAGTGTGTGGCCATAGTAAATATCTGTGTATTAGAGAAGAAAATGCTTAAAATCTAAAAATCTTTTACATTTTGAAGCAATTTCAATGTTTTAATATGTGTAAATAAGTTATGAAATCCATGTTAAGAGTTTTCATGACTATTAGACATTTCGTTGTCGTAAAAATGGACGTTTTCCTTCAAAATTGTGTGTGAGGACGCTTTAAATGATTAAGCGCAAAAGAAATTGATTTTGCTAATTTTAAGGTAGCAGCTGCCAAGGCTGTATCAAGTTTGATCTGCTTACACAATTTGAGCCTTCTATCTGCTTTGGTTTGTCAGTTAGACTCGTTTAAATACGTCAATAATAACCCTATATGTAAAAGCATAGGGGTCAACGAACTTTTGAAGGAAAACATCAATTAGAATCTGGCCTCAGAAAATACATACAGTAGGCCTATCTCCTTTACTTTTTAGGTTACCATATTTGCCCTCAAAGGGCCGCTTTATTAAAAAAAAATGAGCCAAAAAGACCCCTTCTGTCTAATCTTGTGAGTGGTGTGGTCCCCCCCCCCCAAATTTTTTGAAATTTGCAGGAATAAAACATAGCCTACATGGTACATTATAGATCTACTTGTGTACCAAAATTCATCTTTGGCATTCAGTTTGGCCCCATCATGAAAACCACTTTAATTATATCCTATTGAAACACACAGTAAACAGCAAACTTATGCTGAACTCAGCATACTGATTATTAAGTGCAAATAAAGTTCAGTATTGCAGTTAAGTGTGTGTGTTTCAATAGGACAAACTGTATTAAAATAAGGTGGATTTCATGATTTTTTGAATTTACAAAATATTAGCTAAAAATATATTGCTGATATGTCCAGATGTTGAAATTTGGTGTTTGCTAAGTACATGGTATAGATGATATAGCCTAATAAAGAAAAGAAAAATGATGGAAAAAATGTTGAAAAATCAGGGGAATCTTAAGTTGAAATTTCATGAGTTGATCTGATCTTCAAAATTCTTAGTGCTCACTAAAACAATAGCCAAACAAAATATTTGATGAATTATCTAAATTACAGCTTACATAAAGTTATTTGGTCTTAACACATCTTATTATGCCATGTCTGACAGTACTGTTTCGTAAGGGCCATCATAGACCCTCACTCATCAGAAACACTTCGCAGAAATTACAGCTTATGTTAAAAGTAGAAATTATACAATTCAGTCTATTAATTTGATTTTTGTTCAGTAATATGCAGCTTTAATCAATTTTTCTTTTCTTACAGGATGTTTGAAATCTTCAAATGGTTTTTTGACTCGGTAAGAAGCCTAAACCGGGAACTGGATAAAAATCCAATCATGGCATGTTTCCTAGTTCCTGATGAGAAAGGTGGCCAGATTTTGGAGACGTTATACATGTACGACGAAGCAACACATGTTGAAATGTGTTATTTGAATCTCACACATGGGAAGCTTCAGTCAGGTCAGTTGCCAGGCTACAGTATTTGTAAACAAAATCTGTATCTTAAAGCTCAGGCACACATCAACATAATTATCGAGGGTTGAGAGCATCAAGGCCGTATCTGCATGAAAAAAGAGCCAAAAACCGTGTTTGCAAATGAAACAAAGGTGCAAATATGGCCTGGTGGCACTTTTGTTGCCAGTGCATACAACCTTGTGTCTCTCAACCCTCAATATCCTGGGTGGGGCATTATAGATTAAAAACCTTAAATACAAAAGTACAATTATGAAAATACACAGAATAAAAAGGAGCTATTTTATTTCCATAAACTCCAATCCAGGCATGACAATGAAGAAGAACAACAAACAACACAGTAAAAATGCGCTTGGAGTGGGATCTTATATGAAAAGAATGTCATTAAAAATTTCACGCAAAAAGGTCAGACGAATGGAAAACACATTATGGAAAAGCTTGGTTGAATAAATGAGTCTTGAGAGTTTTTTTTTTGAAAGCGGACACAGATTCAGCACACTTGACAGCGGTAGATTGTTCCAGATTGTGCGTGCAGCGACAGAGAAAGCTCTTGAACTGTAAGATGACGTAGTTTAATGCTGCTTTCATGCTAATGTCGCTTTACAGCTTTGTCGCTTTATAACTCCGGTCATCTGCTTTGTTTCACACTTTTGAAGCTTTGCAGCTTTGTTGCTTTGAAAAGTTGAATTGAATTCAACTTGCAAAGCAATGTTGTGCGACAAATTACTGCCCATATTTGGCATAGTGCAGTGACAAAGTTGCAAAGCGACATTACTATGAAAGCAGCATTAAGTTGGTTGCCATATGGGTAGCATTTTTTCTCTTCCTCAGGTTTATAAAACGGGTGGTAGACCAAAACTCTGACACCGCACTTCTGTACCCAACCAAAATCTGAGCACCCCCCGGGCTCAGTATAGAACCCAAAGGTACGCATAACATACATTGTTTTGGTCATAGATACATGTATGTTGAATACCAAAACAGTGTACAATTGTGTTGTATATGGTCAGGGTGGCGACTTCAGATATTCATACAGTTGCAGATTTGAATTTGAGGTGGTGCATTTATTGATGCAATGGTTTCTATATTACAATTCCAGTACCAGTTAGTGCATGTGGTTTCCGAGATTTGATCCGGACAAAATTTGTGGACGTCGGATGGCAGACATCGGACAGAAAATAGGAATGCTATGTCCC
>JXSR01S075662.1:46188-56233 GCA_000969725.1 Ophiothrix spiculata | reverse complement strand
TACTGTTTAGAACAACCATTGAATACAACTTATTTGTTTTTTATGTTTGTTTAAACTTGAAACAAATACTTCGTTTTGAATGCAATTGAATAATTAATCTACATAAACTGTTATAAAACCGTATTGTTTTGTTACATAAGTGGTGATTTACATGTCGTCTTATTAGCCTATACTCATGTCACCTTTGTTTTTGAAAAAAAAACACCGAACGATTCACGAAATTCTAAACTGCATGGGTCACTATTACCGAGAGTAACTACCGGAAAAGACAATACTTAATTTAAGACAGAAATGTCCACTTTGAGTTTGGAATTACCATTTAAGGTTTGACCCGTGATCCAAAAGCGTCTGTGAAATATAACCACCTAAACATTGTAAACTGTGTCAATGGTTTTTCTCAGATTTTAAAGTGAATCGTAGTTTAAGGTTTTAGAACAGAGTTCTTAACAGGCTTTGGCAATATGGCACTTACATTATATTGGTAGGTCATAATCATTTTGTCTTGCATTCATTGTTTAGGCCTATGTTGTTGTTCTTTTTTGTAATTGTTTTGCATTTAAATGTTATAAATTTAGTAAGCAAATGACCCATGACACTGCCATGGTATGATGCATCTTGAATATTAGGTCAGTTTGATAGTATATAAAACAAACAAACAAACAAGAATTTTCTTATCCGAATCTTAGATAAAGTGGTAACCATGGCATCATTTCAAGGTGTCTTTCAAGAGCTACTGATTTAAGATAGAAAGTGTGTAGTGCTAATTTATGAAAAATGACAGCTATTGCACATACACCGTCATTTTTGGTCTATGATTATTAGAACTGAACTAAAACCTTTAATTTTACGCATCGGACATTTTACCAAAACTAATTATTACTTATTACCAGTTCCTAGTCCAATATAATAAGTTTTTTTTGCAATATATCATTAATATAATTCATAAAAAATTCAACAAATGGTTCATAATTTGATTTGTAATCACTGATTAGCAATCATGCTAATGTTACAAAAGCAGTGGTAAGTCATACCTTTGGCATAAAAAAATAAGCACTTGGAATAAATGGATATCTGATTAATGCTAACATAAACGGAGGCTGAATTAAGCAACATGTGGAATAATCTATGTGATGACTCTTGTCTGGTCGTAATCATTATGTATTTAGTCATCTCTACATACAATTTGCCTGACAGTTTGATGATATCATTTGTTTATTAATTATGATCCCAATGTACAAACGAACCTTATATACATGTACATGATATAGAAACAAATAAAAAAGTGTCTCCCCATTCATTTCAAGCATGATATAGCAAAGAAGACAGAATATACAAAATGTAACATAACATTTGTGGCTCACCCCAAAAGGGGGGGGGGTGGACTTTGAAGATGACATCAATTTTGAATTTATCTGTTACAACATTTTCTAAGCTTTAAAATGACACCTTACTTGTTGAAATTGATCAAGGCGATCAAATTTTACAACAGAAAATCTGCTGGAAATTCTTATTATTTTCTTTATTTTTTGCTGCCTAGTTTCATCAGTTTCTCGAAAAGTATTCTGTCGCAAAGTCCCCCCTTTTCGGGGTGAGTCATCACATTTTATGTTACATACAGTCCGTAATAAATATATGCTTCAAATTGTTCTGAACAGATATATGATTGCGATTTTAACTGCTTGTATGATTTGTGGATTTGCTTACTGGGAAAGCCATTAATTGTTATCTATTTTTGCGTCATCAGTACCTAATGCGACCTAATATTCTGTTTTATACCAAACTGTGTTAATTGCATTTTCTAGTAACAACAATTAAGCAGGTGCATGGCCAGCGAGTTATTCTTTGAACTGTGTAATCAAAAGTATCATAATTATATCAAATAATACTTTTACTTGCTATACTGCAACAAATCAATGCAAATAGTTTAGGTTTTGAATCCATTTCCAAATAATACAGCACTTTGTATGACATATAAAGATTCTAAGTTCTGATGTTTCATAAAGTCTCTGTCACTATATAGAGCCCAAACGTATGAATAACGTACAAAGATTTCACATACTGAAAGTGTACCAAACGAACCACCACCGTATGTATAACGAATTGAATGTATGGATAATGGACACAACAGTATGAGCAACGCATTGAACATACTGGTACTCCCAACGACAATTAAATAAATCGAAAACAATAGTGGGATTAAGTAAGCTTGGATCTATACGGTGATGTGTGACAGAGCTTAAGATGGACGAAAAATTGAGTAGTGGTAATAGGAATGACCTTACATTTGTGGTTAAGAAAGCAATTGTGAATAAAACCAGTGACTGTGTCACAGATACTTGTTAGCTAGGGTCACCTGGATGATCATGCAATAGAGTTTCTACGCCACAAAAGACCCTGAAAATGTGTTTGACACTTTAATGAATTCTTGAAGACCTACACATGGAACATGTACTGATGCATAGTCGTGTGTATACTTCTACTTCTACGCCTATTCTCATCAAAGCCTTTTCAGCATCTAGATGAGCTCTCTGGTCCTAGAGAGATATAAATGTCATGTGATGCCATACAAATATACGAGTATGTAATCAAGGTTAATGATATTCAACACTTATATAATATTTCATCAACTCTCCACTAGAATTACCGTAACGAACTGTAACATAGAATAGTTAAAGTGATTTGGATTTCTTCAGGGTTCATTTGAGAATTAGGTGGCCTGTTTTGTCATACGTAATTAGGCAAGATGGATTAAGTTGAAATCAAATGAAATATGCACCAGAATAGTATCAATAACTTTGGTCTTTTGGATTAAAGAATGTTGAAAAAAACCTCATTATATTGCATATTGGAATAATAATGACAATTAAACAAATCACAAACAACCCGTTCGAGGTAGGATTCATGTTCCAATGTACAGTTCGTCTATCTCCCAACTTTGGTCTTTTGCATATTCTGCTTATACTTTTTCAAATTAGCAGGTCTGATTTCTAACAAAAAAGAAGAAGAAGAAGTTGTATGATGTTCCATGCGAATATACGAGTATGTAATCAAGGTTAATGATATTCAGCACTTATATAATATTTCATCAACTCTCTATACTAGAATTACCGTAACGAACTGTAACATAGAATAGTTAATGTGATTTTAAGATGAAATCAAATGAAATATGCACCAGAATAGTATCAATAACTTTGGTCTTTTGGATTAAAGAATGGTGAAAAAAACACCCCTCATTATACATGTATTGCATAGAATAATAATGACAATTAAACAAATCACAAACAACCCGTTCGAGGTAGAATTCATGTTCCAATGTACAGTTCGTCTATCTCCCAACTTTGGTCTTTTGCATATTCTGTTAATACTTTTTCAAATTAGCAGGTCTGATTTCTAACAAAAAAGAAGAAGAAGAAGTTGTATGATGTTCCACGCTTTGTCTTTTAAGAGGAATTAAAATTGTTGGTGATCTAATAATAGAAATTGCTTTGATCACAAAAGTTCAACTACACTCTTTGCCAAAAGTTTTCCTAACTAGATCAATGCCTCGAGACCTATCGTCATGGTCAAAATATGTTTCTTGAAATTTTAAGTGCAAAGGTGGTTGACCCCTTTTACCCCGAAGATTTTGACATTAACCCGCCATACAAAAACACTGTATTTTATGACACATATTTTTAGCATATTGTACTTACGGTAGTGACTCTGTGGAAGCTGTAAGAACGAGGAGCACCACTACAATAGCTGATGAAAACATTAATGTCGTATGCATCTTGATTCAAAGTACTATTTTTATCTGAAAAATATAAAACCATCAAGAAAATTATAGAAACTGATACATCCTAATTTAATAATTCTTCGTTTAGCTAATTTCAATTTACCCGGAAGACAAATTCGGTTTCCAAGTTTACATGTAATTAATACTTTGTTAAAATAAGACACTCAAGAGTTATATAAGTGCGGCAAATTGAGATACAGTAACAGTAAGGGCAATTCAACATCTTGCACCAATGACCTCGGGTTCGATTCCCAGTGCAGTTGCAGCTAGAAACAACCGTGTATGTGCAACAGATCAAGCCAATAAAACAGCATCCTCTATATAAAAATGTGGTGAATGGTTATGTCATATTAACAAATTCAAATAGCTTTGCATTTTAGCTTATCAAGGCTAGAAGCATGATTTATTTACAAAGTTTTCGAAACAATTACATGAAAAATAAAAAACTTGCATTTTCAATGCAAACACACACGTCTTCATCAGAAATACAACAGCACATTAATCAATGTTTATAATGGAGGGATGATATAAACATGATTATGTGAGAGCAGTTAAATCAACGTGTTGTTTCAACGTAGATCAGTATCGAAGTTACAACTGAAAACAATACGAACTTGTTTTAAAATAGCACCAATAAGTGCAAATGTTAAATCATAGATTCTTGTCAAGAATCTATGGTTAAATAACCCCTTATTGCTGAAAGTGTGGTGACTTCAAGCATAGATTCTTGCTTCAAGGGAAAAAAGTGACGACTTCACACAGAAACCCGACGATAATAAATATGTCATCAAAGTGTTCATCAAAATACAAAAATTCATCTGTGTATCAAAATATGTTGTCCCAGTCCCGAATATCGATACAACGCAAGCATAACCAAAACAACACAACAGATATGTTAAATAAACAAAAAAACATTTTCACTTTTCTAATATATCACGAGTTAAGGAAGATAGCTAGAAAACTAACAATATTATCTGTATGTTTATTTGACCTGCTGCAATCTTTGCAGGTAAAACAACTGTGAAGTGGGCAAGGAAACCGACATTTATTAAAACCATGATCTTTACACATTTGAACTTTACCAATTGGGAAAACCGTTGTTTATGTTAAACGGGCAATGGCTTGCAATGCCAATAGAAACGAAGACATATATACCGTCTGGGTTATAATCACAATATAACGTTAAAACCAGCGCCTTATTACATGGACGTAATTATATAAGTTATATCAAAATTATATAAGTGAATGACTGGATAAAAATGGACAGTCTGAATTTTTGGAGTATATATTGTTATATTGAAGCGTAACGTATTACGGGCTTCAGTTTGTTCAATTTATAATTCTTCTTTAAAAGGATAAATTTGTTATATTGTTAATTTTATTCCAAACAGTTCAATAAAAGTTAGTTTCAATCGTCTGTGACATTCTTTGGACAGACTGCTCAATCATTGCAGTTATTTTGTTTTCTTGGGTGCGATGACTGTATGTACAGTCTGTCTACAATATCAATTGCTGGGGCAAAGAATTTCACAAGAAACAGAACTTTCCCAGAAACAGAACTTGCTGATAACCGTATAGAAATTCCCATCTCATCAATCTTAAAGAGACGCATTTTTCTCACCTATAAGCCTCATTAAGTAGAGAAATCTTTCTAAGAGTAATTTCTGATCATTTTGGTGCGGATGGACGCAAATTTCATTTAACTGCACATGATATCCTGCTAATTACAAACATTCATAAAAAACTTTATCAAAATTTCAAAGCTAAGGTCTTCAACCTCTGCTGATCGTTTCTTGAACATTGTTGAATGGTCAGAGCTTGCATTTACAAACAATGGGACTCTGTACTCTGGATTTTTGTTAACACAGTCCAAAGTATTTTTTGGCCATAACTCCTTATTTTTGGGAGTGGACAACGCTATGACATCACCTACAAAATATAATGCAGTCACAGAAAAATTCCGACGATACAAATTACGTCATCAATGTGTTTAAGTTCAAGAAAACATTTTCACATTATCTTTTATATATCATTGCTAAATAAAAATAGGTTGTACAATGTAAATCATTGATGTCTTCTTATGTTTGTTTTGCCCCGCCCAAAACTTGACAGGTTACATAACAGCGAAGAGGGCAAGGATAGCGGCATTTAGTAAACATTACATTATATCTACACACATATGAACTTTGCCAATTGGGAAAATAATTGTTGTTGTAGTGAATGGGCAATAACCTGCAATACCAAGAGAAACGAAGGTATATAAGTTATGATAAAAGCGATGACTGGGTAGGAAAAGACAATTTATTTTGAGCGTTAATCTTGTATTTTGCTCTTCGTATGGAAGCTTTAACATGGTTTAATTCGTCCAATTTGTATTTTTCAAAAAGGAATCTTCAATCTTTTCAAGAGAATACAATCTAATTTTATGTCAAAAACTTGTGAAATTCGTTTCCCAGCAATAGATATTGTTGACAGACTGTATACAGTCATCGCACCCAAGAAAAAAAAAGGGTGTGTTGATAACTGCAGAGAAATCCACGCCTCATCGATGTATAAAGCACTCCTCTTTCTCCCTAAGCCTCATTGAGCAGAGAAACATGAGAGATCATTTTGGTGCCAATGGACACAGAATTCAGTCGACTGTAATGATGTCTCACTGATTACAAATTCACCAAAATTATATTAAAATTTAAAAAGTATTTACGAGAGTTTTTCATCTACGATATTCTCATTTTTACGTTTGGTGAATTAATCAGGTCAACCAATAATATACCATCAAATTAAATTTTCTGCTTCTTAAAGTTACAACCCCAACCAGTGTTAAAATTACTTCTTATTTTTGAAAGTAAACAACCAAAAGTGATGACGTTACATAAAAGATTCAACGATAATAATAACGTCATCAATGTGTTTGAGTTAAAAGGAGTCTAATGTGTATCCAAAGTATGTCATCCCCCTCTAACTAACAAAAATACAGATGTCACTAGCCGCCAAATAAACAAGAAAACATTTTTATGTATCGTTTATATCATGGCTAAAGGAAGATAAGCGGTAAATCAACAATTTCTTCTGTATGTATGTTTTTTGCCCTGCGCAAGTCCTTGCAGGCTAAACAACAGTTTAGAGGGCATGGAAAGCAGCATAAAAAACATTACATTTGCACACATTTGAACTTTACCACTTGGGAAAACAATTGTTTTTGTAAAACGGGCAATAACTTGCAAGACTTAAGAAAAACGAATATAATAAACAGCTCTGGGTTTTAATCACAATACAATATATTAAACAAAAACCGAGTGCTTCTATTTTTAAATACGGAATATTTAACAATGCATCTTGGCATAGTAGGTTATACCATAAACCTTTTTTACCTAGGGACTACCAACTATCATAAATAACAAAATAATACTAATACTTTAGATAAGTTTACTTGTTCATGAAAAAGGTACTAGTAAGATTCGGACAATCGGAAAATGATAAAATCAGCTGTTAAAATCTGCAACAAATTTACAAACAAAACATACCTATAAATCACCCAACTGGTGTATTCATGGCGCAAGTTTCATTATTATTAAATTACCACGCTGTTGACCGATGAAACTATCCACCCAATTATAGGAGCTCAAAACACCCGTCATCTTTCTCGTCACAATCGGTTAAACAAATCGATGGCATGATTGGCTATTTTATGTGCATGGATGAACTAAGTACCGAGGCAAGGATTGGAACCACAGATTTACCATGTTGATAATCCCTTGCTGTAAAGAATCTATGGTTATACCAAAGTATAAGTGAATGACTGGATTATCTAAACTTCTTTTTGCGTTATTATTGTAGCGTTAACATTGTCCTTTTTTACGACAGTCACATGGAATAAATGTGTTCAGCTTATAATTATTTTTCACAACAAACATTCGGAGTGAATATGGTTGCAAAGTTAGGTAAATTTGCAGATTTGCACAATCTACACCAATCGGTGCAAAATTTTACCTCATAATTTTTGATCCCAATCTATACAAACTGTTACCCCAAGGATATTTATTTTACAGAATTTTTTAAGCGTGAAGGAAAAATGTGTATTGTTGATTTTGTTCAAATTAATGCAGTCTTATTTAGTGTCAACAATTTGTGACCTTCCAGCCCGTATGAGCAGTAAATGCCAGAAACTTCACTTTGCGCTACAAGTGAAAATACATGTCAAGGTCATAATTTGCCGAAATTGATTTTTTGATAGGTTCACAATCCTAGTGCTTACTACAAAATACCAGCAAAGTTTCATTTCAAAAACATGATAGGAAATGTGAAATAAATTGGCATATTTTTAAGACGATCAACAGAAAATATAGGGCTTACTAATCTTTGACATGAACGCGTTTATCTCAGTTATACGTTTTACTCCCTGACAACTTTTGACGGACCATAACTTGACTTCTGGAAATCGTGTGAAGTTGATTAAGGTGTCATTTTAATTCTTAAAGCATGGTCTTTGCAAATAATTGAAAAAGTGAAAATGACAAGTGCTGGCATTTACCGCTGTTTTGGGCTGGACGGTTACATTTAGCCAGCAACAATAGAAGCATTGCCGGTAGAGTACTCAATCATTATTTGCACCCTGGAAACAAGACTTGTTGATATCTGCAGAGAAATCGTCATCTTATCAATCTGAAAGACACGCCTCTTTCTCACCTCTAAGCCTCATTGATTAGAGACAGCTTTCTGAGAGTAATTTCTGATCATATTTGGTGCCAATGGACGCAAGATTCAGTTAACCGCATATGATGTCTTACTGATTACTAACATTCATCATTATATCCAAATTTACCATAGATTCTTGTCAAGAATCTATGAATTTACACAGTATTCGCGAGAAAAGAAGACATCAGGACCTTCCCATCATGGCTTGCTTCGAATGGAATTTTTTTGTATGGGTTGTGATGAGAGGGTTTAGAGAAGAAACATATCTGAAATGCACAATTGGTTGAGGTCTGCTGATTGTGTTATGTTTCATCCCTAAACACTCTCATTAAAATATGTACAAAAAATCCCATTGAAAGCAAGGCATGATGGGAAGGTCCTGATGTCTTCTTTTATTCGCGAGAGTGTTTCATCTACGCTGGATCGTTTCTCTTGTTTGCATTTGGAAAAATTAACCAGGCCAGCTAAAGATAATCTACCTGTCTGATTCTTACATAATTTCTGGAACATTATTTCTGAAAGACAAGATTATCAAAATGTATTTTGTTTAGAAACAGATCAGTAATCAATAAATTTTAAAATTGACATTAGATTGAATATCAGTTTAAGAAATTAAAGTCTCCGTTTCGACACATTATGCAAATACAATTGTCTGTGGTTCAAATGCAAGAAGAGATAATGGTTATGGAAGACTAACTTAAAATATACAACCTATGGAAACGCGAAAGTTAAAAAAGAGTAAAGATTCTCAGTAAAATGAGCCAAATTCGCTCAGTCGGGCAACTAAAAAAGGCCAAGTATGGGCCAACTGTTTATCCAACTTCAAATAAATCTAGAAATGGTGTATATATAGCGCTAATTTGACTTTGGCTTTAAAACAAATCTTTACGACACTTCCTCGTTCTTAACCACTGCTTCTCTATGGAATGGAACTGATAGTGCTGATTTGATTTATTTAGAAAGATGATCGCCAGTATCAATGATGTTTACTTTGTAAGATTGCATTCACTCATATGCATGTTATTATGCAAGAGTTATTTCTTGTACATAACTAAAAAAATGGTAGCATTTTTATGCAAATGCAAATTTGCAGATTATATTCTCATCCTTGAAAATTAAAAAAAAAACCACACACAAGTCAAATTTATCGATATTCGACTAGTTTCTCCAGGATATCTAGATTGGTAAACCATGCTTTCATTTACCCAGTTCTGGGTACATTTGTCAGGATCTAGATTGGTAAACCATGCTTTCATTTACCCAGTTCTGGGGCACATTTGCCAGAATCTAGATTGGTAAACCATGCTTTCATTTACCCAGTTTTGGGGCACATGTGCAATAAGAAAATGACATTTCTATATAATTTGTATCTAGAGGAGTGTTTTATCGACAAATTAGGCTATTAAAGTAGCAGCATTATTAGACACAGCGACATACATCTAGACTACATCTTATATAAGGCTCATTCTCAGATAAAGCTTGCAACTTTGCCGTTTTGGTGTCGCTCATGTTCGTGTTACTAGTTTAGCGTTGTTAAGCCTATTACAAATAATTTGAGTGATCTAGTTAATACAT
>JXSR01S075662.1:29043-42380 GCA_000969725.1 Ophiothrix spiculata | reverse complement strand
GAAGTTGAGTTCAGAAAAAATTGTGTTTTTTTACCTTATTAAAATCTAGGTAGTCTTAAAGTGCTTGTGTGCTGATTCTGCCATTTAGATGATATGTTGTCTCACCAACTACGTAGGATATCTCTTAAAAATTGTTTTAGCGTCTCGTCAAACATTAAGAATACAACAATCTACGGGCAATGTCATCATTAAGAGCTCCTATATTGCCTTTGTTAGATGGAACACTAAAATCAGCCTCATAATCCTGCTAAACATCGTATAGCTGATTTGGGGCATTATGTGCTATTATTTTGCTACCGGTAAATGAATCGGATGGACTGGCCCAGGTGGTTTGAAGGTAGGGTCAGTATAATTGCCATAACTCTGCTTGTAGACCATCAATTTGGTTGAAACAAAGTTCATTTTGTAGCTAAAGAAGTTGGCTTTCGATATAAATAAATGCCAATGTGATACAAAGTGTAACTTTATTCTTTCAGCGTATATAACAATGTATAATTTTTTCTGTTACAACCTGTATTCTCATCCTTGAAAATTAAAAAAAAAAAGGTCAAATGTATCGATATTCGACTACAGGATCTAGATTGATAAACCATACTTTCATTTACCCAGTTCTGGGGCACATTTGCAATAAGAAAATAAAGCATTATTAGACACAGCGATATACATCTAGACTGCATCTTATATAAGCAAATTGGTGTGCCTTTATACATCACTTGAGCCAGAAATACATTTTCAATCTTATAACGATAGTAAGAAAATGCATTTACTACTTCGTATTTGTTTGATATTTGAAGAGATCTATTAACATTTATTTCCAAGTCTCCATCAAATATCCCTATGTTTAACTTCATGATAAAGCACGATCTATTCGCTGACATGCATAAAGTTGTTACATTCAAAAAGGCAAACATTGACGATGAAGATTGTATTGCTTTTATATGAGTCATGCAGGAAAGATGAGATGGAGATAGGATGACAAAATACCAAAACTACCAATATGAGGAATTAAAGGCTGAATACTTTAAAATGCAACATCTTCCTTTATATTTGCAAACGAATTTTAGGTCATATCCTTATGAAAATGATTTTTTAAACTGAAATAAAAAACCGTTTCAGATTGGTACATTGGTATACACAAATTCTGGAACGGAACTGTTACCAAAGCAACCAGCCCCGGAACCAGCCGCAACAGCATGAAAGCGAGCGATAGTAAAGGGACACTTGTTGCGAGGAAAGAATTGTCATAAGCCACTCCAAATCAAGTGTTTCAAGGTTAAAGACTTGACAAGATAACAAAGGTTTTAAGTTCTTTCTAAATATCTTTTATGTTTTAAATTGAAAGTGGTTTAAAATACAGCAAACATCGGAAGTACTTATGATCAATTCATAAAAAAAATAAAACGAAATATATCTATAGAATGAATTGCAGTTAATGCTCATCATTTCATGGCGCCAAAACCATTTATCTATCAATTTTACTGCTCACTTAATGATCAAAACGTTCAAAAACACTCGTTTATGACCAATAAAACTTCACAAAGATGTTTCTCTTATCTATCAAATACCGGAAATGAACCACAGGTTTTAAATAAAAAGAATCTTTCATAGTAGAAGAGCGTACGCATAGAGTGTCATTTCTGGGATAATGTAGTGGCTTATTAGTGAGAGTTTCTAGTAAACCATTTGTACCTTTAAGCCACAGATAAATTATCAACATGTTTGTAAGACATGGCAATTACGTATTTTGATTGGAATTGTTACAATTTAAACATTTCTATAAAATGAGGAAAAATCATCAAAATGAATAGTAGCTTAACTAGAAAAAGTTTTATTAACAGAACAAAGCCCGGAAACGAAGTCATAAAAAAAGAACAATATCAAAAACTATTGTAGCTAGAATTTTAACATCTCAGATATCAATCTCAAGATTACTGATGTTAACATAGACATATACATTGATTACTAACCTGGTTATTGAAATCTCTAGATATATACGTTTTCTGTTACAAGTGGTTCGGGTTATACGTTGGGTATTCTGATGTTACAATGATCATTATGAACTATTTATTTTTATTTGTAATCATCTTTAGACAGATTTAAAATCACCTCGAATTTTGATTGGACACTGTGTTTTAGTGGTAAACTTGTAAATAGAGTTATTGGACTAACTAAAATACTTTATACCCTTGTTCATTACTAAAATACTCTATTGGCCGAGCGGTTAGAGCACGGGTCTCGTAATACAGAGATTGTGCCGGGCGGTTTTCGTCTCCTTGTTTCCTTGAGCAAGAAACTTTACTCTACTTGCTCCGTGGTCGGACAGTCACGTAAAGCCGTGGGTCCCCTGTACGAATAGATTCCTTCATGGGGTATGCATGTTAAGCAAGTACTTGTATCATTGATTGATTGATTGATTGATTATCCCCTTGGAAATCCAGTAGCAGACATAGATAATATTATCAGGAAGTTAAATCAAACTCATTTGTACCTGGGGAGTTGCACCCAAAAGGTATGCAACTAAATGCACTCAGATTTAACTCATTTACCTAAATACAACCACCAATAAGCCGCGAAACTCTTCGGTGGCATAGTATTTTAGTCCTTTCCACTTATATTCTCTCATTAATATGTTGAAATTCAAAATTATATACGCTCAAATTATTCTTAAATAGATTAAATATGACATATCTGAAAAAATGTACTCGCTATCATTTGTAGCATTTAGGACAAGTACATCTCCAAGACCCAAATGCAATTTGATCCTCGCTTCCACGAGTAATCAAATACCAAGATCAAAATAATATTGTAGATATGCTAATAAAGAGACTTAAATATATTTGAAAGCTACAGAAGCTTATCATGCAAATGTTAAGAATTAAATAAAAAACACTCAAGCCTCCTCAAGCTATGAGCAGAACGTTTAACATCTTTTATATTTTTTTGAGATGGAAATAAAAATAGGAATCTTCGAAAATGAAACAACAAATGATTAACGAAATACGACTGGAATTTAAAAAAAAATGCATTTACGCTAATAAGAAAACAGATCTTTGACTACATTAAAAATGAAAACAAATTAATATACAAGTACTCTAAAAAGGTTTCCCTTTCGATGAAAATTACTTCTATTAATAGATTATGGATTTTAGATAAGTCAAAAAGGAAAAGAAATTGTATCAACAGAAAACAAGACCTGACGTAATCCATTTCCTTTTTCATTGTTGACTTCAACATGAACCCTTTTCTTTATTCTGAACTTATTTGTGACCAAGAAGACTTAGAAGTCAATCCTTTGAATGCGATTTGAGAGTCAGTGTTTCTGATTAATTCAATACCAGTATTATCGATATGCAGGTTTTTGTTGACCAGATATATTATGAGGATGAGCAACTTGTTTAAAGAGAGAAAACTAATAAGATTTAACGTTCCTCAGATTTGTGGTGGTTAAGGTCAATACGTATGCACGTTGAAATATCATACTCGTTTTTAAAACATTTTCTATAATCGAAACATTATTGTTCTATCGCATCGGCGTTAATTTTACTTTGACCGTGCATGTGTATCTGTCTTGAATAAAAACACGTAGTTAAACACCGTCTGTATATTCAATAAGTATACGATACACTGGGATTTGAAAGAGTACCCTATTTTTTGAAAATGTGGGTTATTTTTGATACCCTAAACGGTGTCACCTGATTCATCCTTCAATCCTCAGAAACAACCTTAATTCACCCTTTTTTTGGTCATCCTATGCCTGCAACATTATACTTGATTGGTCCCCCGGGTCAAACACCAAGAGATCTTTATTAAACAGGAACAATTGAGTTGTATATTCTACAAGACAGTATGCAATAATGCTACTATCCCATTAAACATCAGAGAAATCATGTTTTTGCATACGAAATCTTTATTCAACGAACAGATTGAAAAGGACCTTTTTAAACTTTGAATTTGAAAGTCGATAAACTTGTACATCGCCCACACATTACTAATTACGCTCATATCGTATGCAAGAGCCGCTACTAATTTGGTCATTTATCATTAAACATAATGTAAACAATTTATGTAGCAGAACCGTGATGATAATCACACCATGTAATAGCAGACATTCTTTATGAAATCAGATATAGTATTGGAAATTATCCTGAATGAAAATGATTAGTGTTAATGTATTTTCAGTGGACGTAATAATGTATTATACAATAGTTGACAAGGCTAAAATGTTCAGTTATTCAAGAGCAAGGACCCAGGATTTAGAATATTTAAAGACAGCCAAACTTTACCAGGATGCATAAATCAGCTGGAATGGTATTACGATAAGAACACGTCCTTTATTCCTGTCTATAAGTTCCTACTAAAACAGGATATCAAGGCCTTCCCATCATGCCTTGCGTCCAATGGAATATTTTGTACAGGTTGTCATTAATAGCTTTATTGATGGAACATAGCACAATATTAGCAAATCTCACTCTAATTTTGCATTTGAGAGTAAAGGGAATCCATCTGCTGAGGAAAATGTGAATCCTCACTATTTTTAATCATGAAAAGATAAATAGTTTCCACTTCCTTTGCGGGGACTCGAACCATGGATTATGGCAGAAGCAAGGGATCTACCGCTGAGCTATCAAGGCAGCGTTGAGATCGTGAACTAAAATCTAAAACATAAACATTAGAATGCGGTATTTTTTCTTTTGTTTACATAACAATTGCAATTTGTGCCTCATTGGAATGCTCAAATTGTAAGGAAATCATGCGAATGCGTATATCAGACAAAATGTAGATAATGTAGATACTTAAAACAGGCAATTCACAGCTCAAACAGGGCGAACTCAGAGTCGTAATTCACGTCCAGATTTTCAAGCAAAACAACGCGGATTTATTACATTATCATTCAAAATCAACTAAGCGTATTTATAAAATATTGTTTGTAATTCAATAAGAAGTTTCAAGCCTACAATCTGTTAAAATTTGAAACCAGTCGAATTGTTCGAACATCATCAAATTATGAGGTTTCGGCGAAAAGGGTCATTTTTTTCGAAGTAGTCTTTAGGCTTCATTTTGAACTTGATAATGGACGTGAAATCACTAGTAAAGTTCCATGTATAAATAAGAGACTCTATTCAATATGTACGCCAAAAATTGTGATATTCTTATAGGTGTAAGTAGGTAAAAACTTGCAGAATACATGACATTCAGATGAGCGAGACGTTTTTAGGGACTGTAGCCTTAAGATGTTTTATCACTAAAGATATATTCATGACAACCTGTACGAAATAGACCTACTCCTTAAGAAGCAAAGCATGATGGGAAGGTCCTGATATTTTCCTTTGTCCTTACCTCTCCTGACAAATCCTCACTGCAAAGTTTCCCCAAACATCAATTTGCCCAAATAAATTTATTTGTTTTACACTTACTATTTTAGAAACGAATAATAATTGTTCATCTTCATTATTGTCAAATTCACTGAAAATAATCATTTTGGTAAAAAATAAAGTAGTTACATCTATCGGGAAACTGTAAAATGTCTGTATTGCTACTCAAAAGGCGTCAACATTAAGTTCACAGAAGGGCTAGTTGAAATGAAATTGTACGTACCCAACAACGGGTTCCATCTATTGTTTGTACAATCTCATCCGTCCTTTTTACTTTTTCACTCAGGAGTCTCAATCAGCGACAAAAGGGAAAAATCTGACTCGATTTCGGCTTCTTGGATTGCTAGCAACAGGTTTATGTGACTAATTGTATTTGTATACGTAGCAATATATCAATGTGGAAACCGTATTACACCCTGGTATCAAGGGTTTTCGCGAAATGAGCGAATGCTTCTTCTGGACATGCGCGTTATAAAATCAGCTTTACAAAGCAGTTGAATAACGGTTTTGGCTGAGAGCTCAAAAACGTTTAAAGCGTCGTTTTATTGGCAAAATTGCGTAAAAGACTGCAAACGCATTGAGGAAAGCAATGCAACCATTCTGTAATGGGCGGTATATAGTATATATATAGTTTGAATGAGTTTAAGGATCACTGGTCAGTATCAGCAATATTATCTTTCTTAGGAACAACGAGATTGATTGAGAATCAGCTAAGAAAGAAGTGAATAATTACCAAATTATTATTAATTAAGTTGAGAAATAAGGTAAAGTCGAAACCGAAGCTTGTTTGCTAACGGCCGTGGTGCCCATCTCCATTTCCTTAGATACGCCACTCCTCACGCACAAACGAGTCTGATTTACCTTCCCAGTACTTTTTACATACTGGTACCCATTTCTGTCACCTGGGTGGGGAGGAACAATGTGGACAAAGAATCTTGCTCAAGGACTCAACACTGCAGTGACCGGGCCGGGGCTTGAACTCACAACCTCTCGATTATGAATCCAATGCTCTAACCACTGCGCCACAGTGCTCCACATAAAGTTCTCCAACGATATCTCATCTTTACTACTTAAGTCATTGAATAATTTTGAGAATGTATTTTAGTTGGAGTTTTTAAGTCCATTTGTTTGTGTTTAGTAATAAAAAGACCAAACGTATATTCTGTGTTCTGCTGGCGTTTTTTCAGAAATTGAAAACAATATTAAAATTACCATTTCACCACTTTAATTGGAAGTTTGTTCTTGGTTACACTTATGTTGAGTATAATGCGACAGTTTCTCGTTAAAGAAAATGATATATGAGTTTTCATTATTGAAACAATCAGGAATTTCTCATTTAATTATGTTTTTATGTTAGCCAAAAGCAAACAAAGGAACAGAAAAGGCAATATTACGACTTCTTGTCGTTCTTACTGCTAAATTACACGACAAGGCAAAATATCAAAATGGTTGCCGACTCCAAACATAATAAAAAAAGTAATTTACCTGTCTGTGACTTAAAAAAATAAGAAGTATTTCAAAAATCCGTCTTTTTTAAACATCTATTTCCAAAATTAGAAAAAAAATTGCATTTTATTTAGATTTTATAGGTTTTTTTTAAATACACTAATTATAATTAAATGTTGATACTAAAAACTAAAATTTGAACATAATATATATCTTCCGTATACGTGAAACAAAATAGTATGCAGTGTTTTAATGAAATTCAATTCAAAGAAGAATTGTAACAACATGAAGCATAAGTTACTATGAATACACTGATAAACATCTAACCTCTTTAGCAAAATTGGTATTTGTATACATCATTTGAGCCAAAAATACAATTTCAATCTTATAGCGATAAAAAGAAAATTAATTCCTATGCATGTATTTTACATTTATCTATGTTTGAAGTCTTACATTTATTACCAAGTCTCTAGGAAATGATAAAGTACGACGTGCATAAAGTCACATTCAAAAAGACAAATATTGACAATAAAGATTTGTCATTGCTTTTACATGAGTCTTGTCGGAAAGATAAAGATATGAGATAATACCAAATTAATTTTCAGCGTGATGAATTAAAGGCTCCACAGTTGAAGATGCGACATCTTCCTTAATTGTTGCAAGAGAATATGTGACCGCCCATCTCAATCAAGCCGCAAATGTAGCAAAATTCATTTTGCGCTACAGCTTAAAATACATGTCAAAATCATAATTTGCCGAAATTGATTTTTGAACAGATTCACAATCCTTGTGCTTATTTCTTTAAAATACCAGCAAAGTTTTATGTCAAAATATAAAAAATGATCGGAAATATGAAATATATCTGTATATTTTGAGGACAATCAACAGGAAAACAAGGCTTTCTGATCTTTGAACGCGTTTATTTCATTTTACGCTCCGACAACCTTTGACGGACCATAACTTGACTTCTGGAAATCGAGTGAAATTCATTGAGGTGTCATTTTAATTCTTGTAACCTAGTCTTTGCAAATATTTTTAAAAAAGTGAAAATGACAAAAGGCTCGTTTTGGTAACCTTTTGATCCTTTTGTAGAAATATGAATTATATAATAAATTGATACATGGATAAATATTTAAATCTGACGTAAAAGTAATCTCATTTCCCTTGGATTCTGAATCCGCCTTTCATAAACCATAACGGACAGAATTGAAATAAAGTATGAAACTAATGTTGAGTGATAGATGTTAGCTTATACAATAAAAAGGGAACTAATATTCCTACTACTACACTGGAACTTAACAGTCCTACTGTACTAAACCGGAACTTGACAGAGCAAACCAGTTCTAAGTCCGGATATAAAGGTGAGCGATAGTTATTTTTTTGTATATAAATGCAATTATTGTGAACAATAATACTAGTGTGTAGCGTTATAGCTTTATATCCTTGTACCTATGTTCAGTGCATCTATCTCCCAACTTTAGATATGTAAACAATAGCATATCATTGTTAGATTCCCTTCTAAATCTAAATCAAGTGCTTCATATATGCGGGTTTAAAAGACAATTAAGGTTCTAAGACCCTTTTTAAATATGCTATGTTTGAAAATAGTTATTTCTCTTATCACTATCTTTTATTATCTATCAAATTCCGGAAATGAACTACCGACTTACAAATTCTTTTCATTGTTAAAAAAAAATATACGCATATAATGTCATTTTTGGGACAATGCAGTGGTTTATTAGTTATGATTCCTGGTATATCAATTGTATCTTTAAGCCAAAGACAAATTACCAAAATATTTTGAAAACAAAGCAATTAAGTGTTTTGATTGGAATAGTTACAATTTACACATTTATCTAAAACTGAGGGAAACTTATTTATATCGGTAAAGTGAATAGTAAGCTTAACTAGAAAAGGTTTTTGGAATGTTTAAACTCAGAACAAAGCCCAAAGTCATAAAAGAAAAGAACAATATTAATAACTGTTGTAGCAAGAATTTAGATTGCTGAAAGAACATCTCAGAAATTAATTTCAAGACTGCTAATGTCTTAGCAAACACCTATATATACGCACTGATTATTACCCTGGTAATGAAATTTCTTGAGATACACACTGCCTTTTAGCATGTTACAAGTGGTTCGTATTATACGTTGGGTATTTTGATTTTTCAATCATAATACTTCATTTAGAATCATCTGTAGATTGATTTTGAATCACTTCGAATTTTTTCCTATATAATTTTGTTCGGGTGTTGTGAATTGACATATTACCTTGGTAATGAAATCTCTCGAGATACACACTGCCTTTTAGCATGTTACAAGTGGTTCGTGTTATACATACATTGGGTCTTTTGATGTTCAATCATAATACTTCATTTAGAATCACCTGTAGACAGATTTTGAATCACTTCGATTTTTTTCTATCAATTTTGCCGTTTTATTTGCAAAGTTCATTAATTTTGTTTGCGCGATGTGAATTGAAGTGATAATCCTATAAATCGAGTCATTTTTCAACCAAAATAATTTATCCCCTTGTTCGTAGTAACCCAGTGACATATTTTTAATGTGAGAAAGGTAAATAAGACTTATTATTTGTACCAACTGATTTACCTAAATGTAACTGAGGAGACACACAAATATGCAGTGAGACATTGTGTTATAACCTTTTTCATTTGTTTTCCTCTTGTTAAAACTATTATTAATATACATATTCAAATCATTCTAAAGTAGATGGATATGACATATCTGTAATATACTTTGTATCAAATGCAGCATATGATACTATTTACAGACTATTTGAAAGAATTTGATTTATAATTTAAAAATCACCTGAAGTGTCTACATATAGGAACACCTCAAAAACCAATAAACACTTTGATCCTCGTTTCCACAAGTAAACAAGTACCAAAACCAAAGCATTATAGATACCGTATGCTAATTAAGAGACTTATGAGACATATTTGAAAGCTACAGAAGCTTATCATACAGATATTAAGAATCAAAACGAAAAGGAAGTGACTCCCTAAGCTATTAGGAGAATAAGTATAACATCCCTAAAAAAATTTTGAAATGAAAATAAAAATAGAAATCTTCGAAAAACGAAACAACAAAATGATTAACGAAATACGACTTGAATCTGCATTTACGCTAATAAGAAATTGGTAAACAGATCTTTGACTACATTAAAGATGAAATAACAACTTAAATACACACAGACTCGATACAAATTCATACAAAAAAGTATCCCTTTTGATCTTACTTATATTGATAGATGATGGATTTAAGATAAGTCAAAAAGAAAAACAAATGTTGTATTAACAGAAAACAACACCTGACGCAAACTATTTCCCTTTTCAATGTTGACGTCAAACATTGTCCTTCGCATTATTCTTGACTTTCTTGTGATCAAGAAGACTAAGAAATCATCCTTTGAAGGCGAATTGAATGTCACGGTTTCTAATTAATTCAATGCCAGTATTATCGATATGCAGACACGACTTGATGACCAGATACCAGTTGGTGAAAGGTAACTAATGAACTAATTTAACGTTATTCAAGTGTGTGTTGGGATCAAGTGGTTGTGACCATATACGTTGAACTTTCAACTCAATATGAGAGAAAAATCTCTAACAATTAGCATTGTGTGGATGATGTTCAAGTTTGCTGACTTCAATTAAAAGAAGAAATAGTGGCAATTTTCAATCATTTGTGAAACCATGATTTATTATGCATGATTTTTCTTTTCATATTTAGAGGGATAGTTGTATTTTTGTATACTACCTTGCAATGCAGTAGCATATACATCCTTTTATCTGGCTGTAAAGTAAAGATTTCTGCGAGCTTTACTAATAATTTGAACGTTGGGTTGATGCTGTATATTAATTCTAAATCATAGCGGGATTTCTAAAAACATTTATACAAATCAATTTGTTTCTCTCTTATACGTTTTTCTTATACTGAATCGGGAAATTGGATGCTATTAGAGTCTTTTCTTACGGTGCAGTAAATAGGGGTTACCAAAATAGGGCGGAAAGGCAGTAAATCCCCAAGGAAAAGTGTCAGTTGCTGTTATGGGAATATTCCCAAGACAATTCTCTTTCATATAAAATGTTAAAATGTATAAAAAAGTCATAAAACAAAGTTCAGTCTCATTTTAGAAAAAAAGCCGTTGTAATACCTATCTCTACCCAGCTCAAAATGTTTGTTTGTAAATGTGAATGGACGATTTACCGACTATATATACACAAAGCCTTTCTAAAGACGGCGTGAAATTAACACTGACGAGAAGGAACAATTATTGATACTATGTCATATATCGTATGCAACAAATATAAATATATAATGCCAACGATCTGTGTGGCATAACCTAATGGTAATTATACCATATTACACCATGTAATTGCAAACATTTATTACTAATCAGATACTGTTGGAAATAATCCTCAATGAACTGATTAGTGTGTGTGTAAATTTGACTAATGAACTTAATGAAAGTGTAAGATAGGCCTATATTTAGATATTCACTGACCAGGATTTGGAAAATGTAAAGATTCATGGCTAAACAATGCCATAGGGAGCACTATTTCAGTACCGTATATCATGTAGCTATGACGTCTTGTTTTCCTTTTAATTTGTTGAAGGTCCCATTTTGTTAATCGGTCCCCTATACTACTCAAGAAGTGCTTACTGCTTCTCAAAAATAATTGTCCATCTTTATTAATGTTAAATTAAAAAAAGCACGGTAGTTATATTCATGAAATAATAAAGTGCTTTAACAGGCCTAAAATGTCTGTGTAATTTGCTACTTAGAAGGTGTCAATATCAAGGTCAAAAAAAGGCTAGTTGAAATTTCACGTACCCAACAACGGGTTCCATCTATTGTGTGTACAATTGCATCCATCCTTGTTAATTTTTCACTCAGGAGTAACAATCAGCGACATAAGGGAAACATCTTGCATTGCTAGCAAAAGGTTTATGTGACTAATTGTATTTGTATACGTAGCAATGTATCAATCTGGAAACTGTATTACATTCTGGTATCAAGGATATTCGTGTGGTAAGCGGTTGCTCCTTGTGGACATTCGTGTTTTTGAAAACCAGTTTAAAAAAAGAAAATGATTGACGGTTTCGGCCTACAGCGTAGGGAATGTTTAAAGTGGGGTTTATTTGCAAAATTGCGTAGCTTTAAAGACTGCAAACGCATGGCGGAAAGCAATACATGTACAACCGTTCTATAATTAACGGTTATTTAATTTCAATGTGTTAAAGGATCAATGGTCAGTATAAACAGTATAATCTATCTGAGCAACAATGAGATTGAGAACATTGCATGGGTCATATCAGCTGTAAGTGTACTTTAGGTCCCATCCATAATTTTAGGGTTAGGGTTTAGGGTTAGTGTTAGGGTTAGGTTTAATTTAGGGTTAGGGCTAGGGTTAGGGTTAGGGTGTAGGATTAGGGATAGGGTTAGTTTTAGGGTTAGGGTTAGGGTTTAGGGTTAGGGTTAGGGTATAGTTTTTGATGGGACCTAAAGTATACCTTTTCCAAAAGTTGCTTTTAATTTTTGAAGTGATCAATCTGTACTTTTAATTGCAATGTAAAATATATATCTGCTTGTAACATGTCAAAAGTTATGAAAGGTGTAACGATCTACTGATTAAAAATCCCGTGTTTATTCTGATGACAGATATTTGAAATATTACTGCAGTAGAAGTCTAAATTAGACCTATTTAATTTCTAGAGGTTGCAATATTGTTAAAAGTGTGTTAGGAAATACTACTTGGTTTTCGCTGATTTACCTAATGAAAAGAAACAAAGCTCCTTAGTATTATATTAATCAAAACGACACATCTGAAAAATATACTTGATATCATTTTACGTAGCAAAATGAAGCATACATCTTAAAACCAATAATAACAAAAACACTGTTACAGTTATGCTAATGATATCAAAAGACTTCAATTTAAAAAGGTTACAGAAGCTTATATGATGTAAATTATCAAATAATAAAAAGAAGAACCTCCCCATTCCTCAAGCTATGAGCAGAACAAATACAACATACACGTAATATTTTATGGAAGGGAAATAAAAGAGGAAACGACAAACTACTGGAATTAAGAAATATCAGTATTTTAAAGATTAATGAGCGAAATGAGACAAAATGTAAATTGCTTCTATTGATAGATAATGGATTTTCGATAAGTCAAAAAGGAAAAGAAAAGATAAGGAAAAGACAAAATACAACGTCTGAAGCAAACCATTTTTCTTTTCAATGTTGACGTCAATCTGGATTTCTTGCTACTTGCTTGTGCTAAAGAAGACTTAAAAGTCACGTTCCGAATGCGTATTGGATTTCACAGTTTCTGGTTAATTCATATCGATATGGTATGATATCGATATCGGTGACCAGACACTATAGGATAAGCAAATTGACTGAAGAGAGGAAAATAATGGTCCCAGCGTAAGATTTTACCTCAAATTGGTGTTGGGGGAAAATTTGTTTTAACAATTATGTACTATA
>JXSR01S075662.1:0-11957 GCA_000969725.1 Ophiothrix spiculata | reverse complement strand
AAGAATTTTCAAAAATATTTACAGCCCATAGTTAATGAACTGTTCATGACATGACATTTGTAAAATCGAGCTGCATGCATAAACATAGTTTACCATCTTTTAACAGGACACACATAATGCTGATTTCTAATCATGCTATTTAATTGTTTTTTTTTTATAAAATGCTGAAGTGAACAATTATAGCCCATGAAGAGAAAGAAAAGACTATCATAAGCTGTACTGCACTATGATAGATATCTCCATGGCCTAATCAGTGGTTCACAGCAAAAGGAGAACTGGAGCTGGGGAAAAGCTTTAAACACATGACATAAGATATGCACGCACTCTCCTTTTAAATGGTGTCACACCATTATCAGAGATGTCACCGACTACACTCCGGTATCTGGCAAGTTATACGATACAACGATTCAATATATAATGTTTTTTCTAAAACTACTTTCTACAACGCAATTCATGCCTTGTAATTGTAATATTGTACAAAACTTTCACTTGTTTTCATTTGATTGCATTCAAATTCTGCAAAAACAAAGACATAGTTCAATATTGCTGTCACTTTTACATACTACTTGGTTAAACCCATACCACCTGTATATTCTAAATGACTGCTACAGATATTTACCTAATGTAACTTAAATATCAGATGCCGCATGTGAATAATTGCATTGTTAAGAAATGGTATTATCGTAACAGCAATATGGAATATTGCAGTGCAATCTTTTATATGAGCATATTTTACAAAAATAGATATTGTATTCAAGGACAATTTCGAATGTTCACATATTAAGTTGATTATATCTTTTATGAGCAGAATTTTGGTGTTTTTATGCTTTGAATTGCAAACATGACAGATGGGTTATTTGGCAATATTATTGCAATAGTAGTATAGACCTGATAAATGCTGTTTAAATAAATTGCATTGAGTAAATGTTTTTGAATGAAGTAGAGATCTAGTAGGAGTTAAGTGATACTCAAGCACAGAGTACAGGAGCTAGATGTATAACGCCAGATCAAGTTTCATATGCTGGAAATCCTATTGTAAAGTGGTGAATTCAGAGCATCAATACCAGTTAATCTTACAAGGTCAATCCCAGAAGGTACAAAGGTAAAGCTTCTCACTTACAATGTCAGTTAGTTCTCCTTTCGGGCTCTTTCACAAGATTAGCCCCATAGCCGCCAACTCTCTACAAAGACTTGCTCTTTTTCATCTTCTCTGGTTATTCAAAGGATGAAGTTTGCTATTGACTTGCTCAATGCAAACAAAGGTTTGTTGAACCTGCGTCACGAGCAAGGCGACAAGGGTTTGTAATTTTACGAGAATGACAAAGCACCCCTGATCAATTAGCCATGTGACACCCACCTCTTAATACATCTACCTACTTCATTTCCTATCTGTAAATATCAGTTTATCAGTTAATATTTGAAAGCATTTGACCCTTAGCAATATCGACCAAAAAGTAATATTCACTATCTAACAACATTTTAAGCTCTGAGCAAATACTTAATCTTACATCAAATATTCTTTCACAGAATCCATCGACTGGTTTGCTAAAAAGACTTTGCTTCAAGTTATCTACCAAGCTACAAACTCTTAGAGCATGTACATGCATTGATAATGGCTACAAAAATGGTTTTCCTTTTGATACATCCGTATATAAAAGGTCAAAGTTGTCATCTTAAACATTCTTTTTCTTTTTGATACTATAGATTATTTCATTTTGGAGATACAAACATTTTTGTTGTTGTATTTTTAAAGAATTTATTTATTTGGTAGAAACGTCCAGGCGTTCTTTGGATCTGAAAGGGTTAAACAAAAATTGTCTTGAATAGCGCATCAGTTTACAAATCGTGCAGGTACAAAGTTTGGATCTCGTGATTATTATTGTGTTTTTGCTGATAATTCAAAATATACATGTATATCCCGAGCGATTGTGATTTCAAATTATCTGGTTAACAGTGTATCGAGGTAATGACACACTAAGCATGCTAACCGCATTAGGTACTAGACAATTAGCCATTATTGCAAATCACACATTTGGTATAACACGTAATACGTTTATGTAAAATGATACAATAGTGGGATGAAAGTGCGGAATGAAATATCCCATTATCCCTATCACCATTATGATAGGCATGAAAGTACAAAACGTAAAATTATCAGCAAATGTATGACTATAAAGTCACCAATCGAATACAAATCTAAAAACAATACAATACATATATTAACCCAAGAGCGCACCTCTTAAATTTGCTTATCTTTGTTTAATAGATCTATTTTTCTAGGAAGACCCAATTTGTCGTCTTTAAGGCGCACATTGCTCAGTTGTGAGGACACGCTGGAATCTACAGATACGGAGGAAATGTCACAGCGGTCATTTCATTGTTTGCAGAACCAATAAAAGTAATAAACCATGTAGCAATCGTTACGTTCTTACGTCTTGAAATACCTAAAAGGTTGGCGTAACCAATCTCGGGCTGTTTGTTTATATAATTTATCACGTTCGTAGGCTTCATCACATGCTGTATTGTCGACAAGCTAAGGTTTTACCAGGAACCAAGAAAATCAACCAGTGTATGCTTTTACTGCTTATTACCGGTTAATTTGGATTCTCTTCAAGTTTTAAGTACCTTTAATATTTTCAAACAAATAGGTAGCTACCACTTTTGCAACACGTAAGACCACTTGCAAGTTTTTGAATTATCTTCTTATCCTTAATTTGTTAATATTACGTTATTAAAGTCAGATTTACATAATAATGATATACTGATCTAATATCAGGATACTGTCATTAATATAGAGAATACTAAAAAACAAACGTTTTTTCCCTAAAACCTTCTCATTGTATTTTACTTGTTTCATATTCATGGGGTTACATTTTACCAGGCCAAAAATTTATCCAAACTATTTTTCTGTTTATCTGTTTCCTAAAACATACAGAAACAAACCTGACTCAAATATACATTGTTTACCGTTTAAGTCATTACACAAAGATAGGAAAAATAACCAACCAACAAACCAATAAACAAACAAATAAAACACAAACAAAAAATAGACGAATATTCATTAGCTCCCCATAATGAAAAATGACAAAAGTTGTAAAGACTATATTGAGTGAAACGATGGGGGGAGGCAAAATTTGCTGATATAAGACTCCTTTTCTTTCCCATGATGCATCGTAATTCAACAACCAAAGCATCAGCAGTATAACCTTTAAAGACTGAATGAGCTTTGATCAAAAGCTAGTTAAATAATTCATCATAGATAAGATATAAACACAGATTAAGGGATGTTTTACCTTTTGTCCATCTTTG
This sequence comes from Ophiothrix spiculata, assembly GCA_000969725.1. Lineage (NCBI taxonomy): Eukaryota > Metazoa > Echinodermata > Ophiuroidea > Amphilepidida > Ophiotrichidae > Ophiothrix > Ophiothrix spiculata. The sequence continues at coordinate 8,648 of JXSR01S075662.1, read as the reverse complement.
AAGTTACTAACAATGCAAACTACAATATTGGGTGAATACATATTTGCAAATCTATATCTAACTATACAAATTCATATATATAGCAGCAAAGTTATCTATAAAGGCTTAATCACGGTATTCTCTCACCGTACCAAAGCCATATATATTACCCGACCTTATTCTCATCAAACCCAGACCAAAATTGAGACAATTATCAGAACAGGAGCAATTAAGGAAATTGAGAGCTACATGCTATCACGTAATTATATGGTATTAAGCGAAAAAATATAGAAAACAGCACGAGCAACGAGTGGATGTACAGTATTTGGCCAATTTTCACGTGTAACCGTTGGATTTTCCATGTAGCGGTTGAAAAACAATTTTCACTTGATTTTCTGATAAAGACTGGCGATAACAAATCACAAATGCAAAGTAGCCAAAATCAGCTTCATTAGTTGTTCAGTATCCGAACTTATTCCTACAATATTTCGTTTACCTCTGTTAAAAATCACATATCTGGACTGAAATTTGAACAAAAAAGAAGTTAAATATTTTAATTTTATTCTCTCATTCAATCGCGAAATTAAGGTATTATTCTTTAAAAGGAATGTAAATCCATGTTTGTTCCATTTTTTGAATCATGTGCTGACGGTCATGTATCATGTGTAATTCAATTGTAGATTATGCTTGAGAGATAGAATTGATAATGAATATGTATGAAATGTATCATGAAGGAATGTATAACACCTTTGTTCCTTTGTTGGAAAAATAGTAAAACTGGTCGCAAGTGCGTTAGTATACGAAAAAATAAAATAAATCAAAAAATCTGTTTTTATCGTTACAGAACGCTATCTATAGAATGCGTAAAATAAGTTAGATCTTCAGAAAAATGCTTAATCACAGAAGTTTCTTCGCAAGCTATTATTTATTATAGAATACCTCGCAATACTCGTAGTGTTTAAACTATGCATATCATGTCAAACCATTTTACAGAACGCTATCATTAGAATGCGTAAACAAGTTAAATCTTTAGAAAAATGCTTAATCACAGAAGTTTCCTCGCATATTTCTTTATTATTTATTACAGAATATCCCGGAATATTCGTAGTGTTTAAACTATGCACATCATGTCAAACCATTTTATTGTGGACTACCTTTAACATTCGCGGGTTCAAGTGCAAAAAATGACCGATCACAATATGGTCAACCAGATGGACGAAGAGGCAGAAAGTGCTCTTTAAAGCTTAATTGTGCGAAAAGCTTTATGGAAGTGTCCAACTATACTACGACCAGAAATGACAAGAAAGTGAATTTCCATTGTCATTCTGGAGTAATGCGGTGCTCAGAAATGATATATATATCCAACCTTACCTTTGAATCAACATGTACCAAACACTCTTAAAGATATGTTTTCTTAAAATTTAAACAAAAGATGCCAAGAAAGTTATTTTTTATAAATGAATGCAAACTAAAGGGCAAAGGCATAGCGAAACAACATGGAACCTCAAGTGGAATATAGTTTTGTCGACCATTCACAAGACAGGTGTATAATAGTATCACACCCCTTAAAGGCTATAAATTCGTATAACGTGCGTATGACCTCTATTTTGACTTCAAAGCAAAAAGTGTGACTTTGATGAAGTGATAAACATATACATGTAAAAAGTACATATGCTGTAAGACATCAGGACATCATTTTAAAGCTAGGACACATAGTCTGAACTAAAAAACATTTCCTAACTTCAGTACGGTATCCCTCGTATAGTTTATCATTTCTTTTCAGAAGGAAATTCTCATGCTCAAATCCTGACCAAGGTTTCTTGTTTTTAGTTATTTTACCGGCACCCATGAGAAAAAAAAAATAGCCATTTGCGCAAGTATTACGCAACTGGTAACGTCGTGAACTAAGTAATAATCTATCAGAGCTTAGTAGCTACGAATCACTAAATTGTCTCGAAATATCGTAATAGTTGAAAAGATTCCTTTGTACGAATTCAGAATGAAAGTTCACTTAATGAATCTGTTTACGAATATCTTAATATCTTCATTTAATATCTTCATTTGTGTATCTTAATCATATAGCTGAAGCGTGTTACAAAGTTAAGACACACTAGCTGCAAATGTCGTCAAATTCGATCCATTTGCAGACTGCAGACTACACATAATACCAAATTTACTTTCTAGTTATAGAACTGTCATTAACTTATGTACCCAGTAAGTTGTATGAAAACACCGTAACGCAAGTAAATTGCAGAGAAACTTTTATGCAATGTGGCACATCACATTTAAAAAAAGATATAAAATGTAGAAAAGACGCCTTCGATGCGCGCCTTGTTGATTAGCAATCTTACCTTTGGCTGTGTTGCCTGCACACACGTGCTATCCCAGGGGAATGTTCCGTTCAATTCCTTTGTTATATGTGTCCGTTGCCTTCCGTCCCCCGTCTACAGATCAAGATGTAGTCACCGTGTTGCACTAGATCTAAATGGTAGATGCCTCTCCATGCGCTAGTTTTTATACCATCAATACACTTGACAGTTTTCTTCGTAGATATTGCGTCGGAAACTCCCGCCATTATTTACGCCCCCAAGCAAAACTCAACTACCAGGAGATGATTTGTTGTTTTTCAAAATTTTACGTATGAACTTTATTTTGACGTGCACTCTCAGAATACGTGCGAGTCAAGTAGGCGTTTTAATCGATCATACGTCACAAACGGCTTTTCTTGATTTGAAATTCAAAAATTGACCAATTAAGAAATTTCAAAATCCCTAAAACACAAAGTGTGTGTATGTGTTTTTGGTCTGAGTGAATCATGTAACCGATTTTTATCGAATAACCTCATATTCATGTAGGTATTCATTTTGTGAAATGAAGGGAGCGGGCAGAATTGGGTTGTTCGAATTTCATGACCTTAACTCAAAACTCAATGACAAGATGTAAGATGCAGTGAATATAGTTTATGTGGAACAAATGCGTCTGCTGCTCTAAGAGGAATCATTCAATTCTTTCAATTTTATTTCCACAACAAATGCATAACAAATATCAAAATCAAACAAAAGATAAAATGCAATATACAACAAAAACAGTGAAACATGAAATGCAGTTATTAATACGGGAAGGCCAATGAGGCCCGTGAGATGTATTACCCCTAAACAAAAGGGAAAATACGTTAAACTAAATAAACCGACAACCATTGGATTTGGACAAGAAAAAAACAAGGTGCTCAAGAAAAAGGACTGACAAAAGAAAGAAGGTCCTTTTATCAAAATGTAAAGACAAGTTACTTATTCATACTTTGAAATGAGTTGTTGTTTCAACTTACAGCGAAAGTTTTTTGGCGATTTTGATTTTTGAATTGATTTATTAAGAGTATTCCAAAGATGAGGACATGTAGTTCGAACAGAATGATCAGAAAAAGTTCTTTTATAATTGGTGTTTTGGTAATTGTCTCTATGTCTTGTCGAATAGTTATAAACTTTTAGTATTTTGAATTGGGCAAAAATCGGACTAGTGTGACTTCGATAATGGCTAAGAGAAATTGTTCTCATGGCCCATTTCTGAAGTTTAACAAGCTTGTCTAACTATGTTTTACACGTATTTCCCCATATTAGTATATTGAATTCAGCTTAAGGGAGGTCGGAGCCTCACAATCCCTAAAAATTGTTTTTATCATAACTTGAAACCTAATAAAGTAAACTACATAAATGTATACATTTTTAGAAAGTAAATTTGCCAAGAAATCCATTCATAGCATCAAATTCAAATTTTATGAACTCGCTTTTTAGAAACTCAACAAAAACGAGTTATTTTGTCAAAAATGTTTGAACAAGCCTAGAAAAAGTATTATTTGGCAGAAATCTTCCAAAATAGGTTAAACTCATCTAAATCGATAGTTGTAGGGAATGTTTTCACAAATATTTGATTAACTTATTAGTTTTCACGAAAATGGGCAAAAAGTGCAAAAAAATGCCCCCAAATCATGACTTTTAGAAAAAAATAAATGACTTTTTGGCCTATTCGGACCAAAATTTTCAAAACTAGAGGATTAAATATTTAAAAAAATGAGAAAACAGTCCCCAGAACATTGATATAGATGACTTTTAAAAACATTTTGACCGAATAATATTTTCCCTTGGCTTGTTCAAAAAATTTTTGGCAAAATAAAAAATAAACTGGGTATTTTGACTGGGTAATCACGCCAAAAAGGTGAGACCTGCCAGGTCTCGAGACTTGCAATATGGTATCAAAATCATCCTGGTACTCTCCATTGTGTCCCTTGAATTATATATAGTACTCTCTAAATGTAAAAAGAGTGAAAAAACGAGTGAATGTCAATTCACTCGAAAAAGAGTGAAAAGCACTCAAAAACAGCTGTATGCGCTAGTCAATCCACTCGAAAAAGAGAGAAATGACTGAACTTTCACTTCAAAAAGAGTGAAAATAGAGTGAGAGTGAATACCACTCGAAAATGTATTGTCCTCCGTTTAACTCTTTAAAGAGTGGACATTCACTTGCTCAGAGTGAACGACACTCCTTTTCGAGTGAATATTCCACAATTTTACTTGTTCTTTTTCGAGTGAATTGGCATTCACTCGTTTTTTCACTCTTTTTACATTTAGAGAGTATGTTTACAAGAAAATAAACTAGTATATAAATATGTTTAGGGTGTAATTGGTGAGAGGAGGTTTAAAAATTGTAGTCAATGTTGTCGCACATCCTCATGACATATTCTTAGGGACTGACTCCTTTTCTTAAAATATACAGCCAGTACTAAGGACCTATGCAAATGAGCTCATTAGACGAAATTTAATTTTTATTTCCCAGGTATATCCTGTGTGAATATCAGAATAACTCGGTCGCTATATTTTTTTTTCTCGACGTGACTTGTTGGATAGGATCGGATTTTGAACCCATATAATCACAAAGGGGGTTAATGCAAATAGAAAATGAAGACATGGTTAAAAATATTAAGAGTTTTTTTCAATACGATATGCCTATGTTTGACTGTTAGGAATAAAAATTCTTCATGTTATTACATTTTAAACAAAATTGTCAATTTTCATCTTTTAAAATCTATCTACGCGTAGCTTGTTTTACCAAATTATACAAACTGCAAGATTAGATATCAGACCTTACATTCCTGAAATTTGAAATATACATCTTTCCTGTAAGACTTTTAAAATCAGCAAATAAAACGAGGAAAAATTCTATACAATTAGACGTATGAAAGGGACAAGATGTCGGTCATCACAGTATCTCGATAGTGAACATCGTAAACGACAAGTCACACCTTTCAAAGGTCTGGGGCTATATTGGCAAATATGACGTCATTTAACATGCACGTGGAAACGCTGAAAATATACGCTGAATTTTTTTTGGCACTCTGAAACCTCTCTTGAAATACAAAGGAAAATGGCACTCCGCAAAATGTTTTAGTTATTTTTCTGCGTGATTTTCAGAGATTCTATTGTACGTTATAATGAGCATCGTTTGTGGATAAGTCCATCCAACATTTCTATAATTTCCACAACCGATGCTCATTTTAACGTACAATAGAATCTCTGAAATAACTGAAAAATGATTTTTCCTTTGTACAGGGTTTCCCAATAAAAACGCAACGAACTTTGAACTTTTATTTCGAGAGAATTTCGAGAGAACAGAGCACAATTGTGATTTGTTAATCTGTAAAGTTTCACATTTGGTGACGTCATTTGGCACACGTTGAATGGAAATTGCTAAAAACATCACATGATTAGGAGAAGCACCCCTTGGACCCATTTCATGACATAAGGACTCAATTAAATGATGATCTGCTGATATTAAGCAGGTTGTTGCGTCTGGTTTAATCAACCTGTTGCGTCCCCTTGATGGGCCAGATGAATCATTAACTTCTTAAACTCCTTTGTCTTCGGTTTTCTTACGTGATTTCGGGTAACAACTTCTTATTGGTTGACACCTTTCATTAGAATCCTTTTTTGTCGACTGTTTTGGTAAAAATTGTGTCCTAGAATACCCGATTGTTGCAGAAGTAACAGATTCAAGGAATATGAGTGAATCAGGAATATGAGTGAATCAGGAAGATCCGTACTTTAATTGAAAAATTTGACCTATTTAAGTTAAAAATGAACTTAAAATATCACTTAATATTGGGTACAGGTCAGGTAAGATTGGTTTGATTAATTGTCCTCCAGTTGATTGCAGAATTATTTTCATTTCAAGTTTGCATTTCTTTAGCTGGAATGATAAAGCTTGAGTGGTAAAATGAAACGGGACAAAAAGCATGTTGTAGAGTAATTACTCCACTTTTGAAAAACTTATATTACTATGATTTAAGTTTTGAGCAACTATTTTTAAATATTTTTTATTTGCTCGTTGCATTAATATTGGGACAAGCTGTATTTCAAATTTAAGAGAGGTTTCAGAGTGCAAAAACAACCAAAAATCAGCGTATATTTTCAGCACAAAATTCCCGTAGTGAAACCAACTTGACTGGTGACATTCACTGTTTGACAAGGTCGACCACCGTATTTTGTTAAATCGGCTTCGTGATACCTACAGCATAGATGGTAAAGTTCTCAAATGGACTGATTCTTACCTCAGTGATAGCTCATTTCGCGTTTGCATTAACCCTTGTCTTACCAACGTATTTTTGTAACGTTTGTTATCAAGGGGGTCCCCCCTATGAAATTAAAATTGGAGCGCTTTGCTTTATACCATAGTATAGGGTAGGGTTTCCTCTATCCATTGATACCAAAATCATGAAAATCGACCAAGGCGTTACATAATTATGACGTCATAAGTACTTCCGAGTCGGAAAAATCGCGATTTTGGGCAAAAATGGCCATCAAATCGAAATTTTGCTGTAAAAGTTCTAAAAATCGGATTTTGCTGGGTTTTTTTGCTTATAAAGAAGGGAAATGATGTTTCTAATATGTTCTGTAAGTTTTAGGTGAATACCATACAGATATTTTTCAAAATGACGACTTAACATTTTCTCAGGTGGCAACCCCCCCCCCCACCTTCTGACTTTGACGAGACACCCTGACCCCTTGAAGGTGGTACCTACGAATTTTTTCCCCGCTAAAATGTCCGCAAAGGATGAGTTTAGAACTACCCAAAACCTCTAGGTCATATTCGTTTCCGTTGTTATGCTACATGGAATCATCTGTTAGGGTTACCCCCCCCCCCCCTTGGTAAGACAAGGGTTAACAATTCATCTTCGTCGAGTCAACCCCTGAGATATGGGATTCCTCAGGGATCTGTGGTTGGTCCTTTGTTCTTTGTTCTGTATACGTGTTGCATCGGTACAATCATCCTCAAATACAATATTCACCACCATATGTACGCGGATGACGTCCAGCTTTATATGTTTATCTGCCATTCGATCCCAAAGAAAATGATGGCGCACAGAATGCAATTGAAATGTTATCTAAGTGTGTCTCTGAAATTAGTGAATGGATGAAAATCAACAAACTGAAACTGAATGACTGTTTTTTATTGCTTCATCTGTGTTTATCTCAAAGATTGTGAAAAATATGACATATAACTTTGGAAAAAGTGTTATTTCGCAGTCCCAGACCATCAGAAATATTGGTGTGATATTCGACAATTGTATGACTACTCGGATCACGAGATAACAATTATCAAATCCACCAATTTCCACCTCCGCAACATACGTCCGTCGCTTCATCACGGTTGAAAGTTGCCACCACCTCGTGCGTTCTCGGATTTTATCACGAATAGATTATACCAACTCTGCACTCGACAGTTTATCTGCCAAGGATCAGAAGAAGCTTCAAGTTATCCAAAACAGAGCTGCCAAAGTCATAATCAGATTAGGTAGGAGGCATCCATCCATCCACCCATCAATCAATCAATCAATCAATTTTATTTTCCATATCTATTATACAACATCAATAAAAATATTAAAACTAACAGAGATATGGGGGAATGTGATCAAAAGGCCACGGCCAGAGGTGATCACAACCCATTAAAAAGTTACAACAAAAATTAAACAACAAAAATACAATATTATATAAACAAAAATATCATACGCAACATGTATCTTATACTTAACTATAGACTCATATTTTGATAAGAGTTGATACTTAAGTTGGTTTTTAAAATGTTTCACAGATTTGGAATCTTTTATTCTTATTAAAGTCAAGAGATTTCCAGATAATAGGGCCAGATGTTTTTACACTTTGATCAGAGAAAACTAATAAGTTTTTGGTTTGAGTATAATATTGTTATATCTTGTTGAATAATTGTGCAAATCACTTTGTTTGGTGAAAAACTGTTTAAAACAGTGGTGGGCAACCTTTTTACTACCGCGGGCCAAAAAAGAGTTCTGACATTTTTCGCAGGCCGCATCCAAAGTACTAAAAGAGTTTATTGGATCTATATGTTTTTACTATGACCCCTTTTTGACGTTAATAAACCCTTTAGTTGCCTTTACGCGTTATAAAAGGTGCATCAATCGAAATTTACACCAAAAATAGTCTCCCGTTTTTTCTGCAAAATTTTACTTTGAATGTCCCTATATTTGATCTCCAGAAGGCAAACTAGTATGTCATTTTTAAATTCAAATTTTCCTGGAGTAGTATCAATTTTCCCTACCTATAGACACTTCTGGTGCAAGTTAGCAATTAGCAAAAACATATTCT
>JXSR01S075661.1:74495-112320 GCA_000969725.1 Ophiothrix spiculata | reverse complement strand
CAAGGTCAAGGTAACATTAATATTTTGTGTGTCAATTTATCATTTGTTATATACTGATTCGTACCTCTATTTCTCAAAATCTGAGTCTGAGAATATCAAATAAGGCCGTGTGTTATAAGGTGATGCCCCAATAAGGTGGTGGTGTGACATTTAACTCGAAAAAATCAAATTCAAATTGAATTTTCCATATGAAGATGGACACCTACACCCTTTCTTTTAGTATCAATTTAAAGCCTAATTCTTTCTCTTTAATTTGACACAAAAGTCTTGTTTATCTACAAATGTTTATTGAAGTTATGGTTTATTAAGTAAACGAGGGTTCAGGGTGGTGGATGTGAGGACACGGATGTGATGAGGACACGGTACCATAGAAAATGCATGGGAACGATGTGTGGCAGGGAGACATTTTGTTATTTAAGTGCTTAGTAACGTAAAATTAGATTAAATGATTAGTGATTTGATTGAATGATGTATTAAAGATTTAAGCCTAATTAATATTTTGAACTTGAAACTTACAATTAATTAATTATAGCCTAAAAAAAATTATGTGACTGTGCATCATAGGATTTTATAGCGAACGAGTGAATGATTCTCAAAATCATTTGGAAAGCACCTCCCCGCATTTGGAATGTCATAAGTTGAAAAGTATTCACCCTATCTCAGGAAAAGGATATTTTTTTAGAAAGGTTTTCTTCAAGGAATCCAAAAGTGCCATTCAATTTATGACAGGGTTTAGTTTAGGGGCACTACGGGAGGCTGTTTGATAAAAAAAATGCAAGTGATGGATTTTTGGTGTGATTTTCAAGTGACCATTTTTCATCACCACCGATTTTTCCACTAAGCATAGGTATGAACCCTAGCAAACTATATATGTTTGGACGGGGTTTTGCTTGAAGAATACAATTATGGCATCAAATCTCCACTAGGGTCAAGCATAGTGAAAATTTAAAGTTCTAAAGTGATTCACATTTTTGGGCAAAATTTTAACTTTAGTTCAACCATGGCATTCTTGCACTTACCCCAAATACTAAAGTAACACCATTTTTGGAATTCCTTGAAGAAAAAACTTTCTGAAGATATATATACTTTTCCTATGATAGGGTAAGTCGTTTTCAAGTTACAGGCTTTTAAATGTGCGGAGGTGCATTTTCGTGAAAATTTTAGCATGTCACACTTGTGACACGAACTTATGACGACAGGCCATAATCAAGAAATTGAAGAGATATTTCATTGAGCGGTTCGATCCAAATTGAAAATCGCTACAAAAACCAGTTATTATTAAATTTATATTACTGTATTATTAATCAATTGTTTTGTTCCGATTTAAAGTACCCACACATCAAGTGCATCCATGTTGTTGTTTTTTTCACTGCGCATGTAAACAAGAGGTTTTGTATGCATAGTTTACATCATTTTGACGCCATCTTACCCTGTCAATTGTGTTGAATTCGGCAGTCAACAATCAGAATTTTGACGATTTTTGGTCTACAAGCTTTTGATTATAAATGCATTCTTCTTGAACTGAGTGCTATTTGAAAGTGATCACAGACATTATGATTTGTTTCTACGAGAGGTGCCTCTGCTTCATATTTCAAAATTTTGTTGGCTCTTCGCAGGAGTTTATGTCTGTGAACCCAGACCCAATATAAAGTGCAATGGAGTATGGATAATTGGATATCATGGAAGCTCAGACTATCCTTCATATCACCTATCACCAACTTTTCGGAAAAGTCCGGAGGATCAACTGGTTATTTTTGTTACATGGCCTTATCAAATTAAGTGGGAACTTTTGCGTGATTTATGTCTAGAAATAAACAGACGTAAGTGTTTTTAGAAACAGAATGTCAAGTTTGTAAGAACTGTACCTCAAGACCTACAAAGGTACACTGACTCAAATGTTAACCTGTGATTTACTGAAATTTCAGTGAATAATGAAATGGAGAAATAATTAAAAATGAATAATAAAAGAGTCACCTCGTCATAGCTGAGAGCTGAATGCTACGAGAAACTTGGAATTAACTTTCAAGGGCCTACTGTCAGGGCTCAACCGGAAGTAGTTTTTTTGATGCCAAATGAATGTCCATATTTTTCTGATTATTAATCCTAAATTTCACCTCAAAATTCTTTATAAATAGTTTTGGAAATATTGCACAAAATGTAAAATTAATTGGTATACCTACTTTCCATTTCTTTTGTATTTACATAACAGCCTCATCCCCAGGGTTGCATACTTTCTTTTGCCTCTCAGGAGAAAACAAGACACAAGCTAAGGTTGAAATTTTGCACAAATCATTTCAGAGGTCAAGGTCAATCAGTTTAAAAGTAAATTAAACACATCCTAAAATAGGAACCTACACCTTTAACAGGATCAGGAAAGTACAAAACCACATGTACCAAAGCAAATATGATTTGAGAACACTTTTATTTTGCAATGTTATCTGAGTATCTCAAATTGGTCTTCAGCTTTAGCTCCTGAAGGTCACTTTTACAGTCATCTAGCCCCTTTTCAGAGAAAATTATGAGTCCCAATTTACCCTTGTTTTTAAATCAGGACACAAAAAAACACCTTACTCAAAAGGTTTACGTTTGTTCATTTATTTGTAACATCTCGATAATGACCTCCATTGACTTTGAGTACAACATGCAACCCTGACCCATTTTGTGAGAAAATAGACATTTTAATAATTGCTTTACTAAAAGTGGTTAATGAGTCAAAATAGGAAAACATTTGATTTTCCTAAATGATAAATGTAGCTTAACAAACTGTTGTCTCTTTGAAATAAAATTGCAGTTTAAAATTAAGATAAATGGTCAAATTTTCTCTAATTTCAATTTCTTATTTTTGAGAAAACAATCAAAATGGTAAGTTTGTATGGGCATGCTGTTTCGTGTAACAACCAAGAAATTGTCATGTGTGGGAAAAGGTTAAATTTCAGAATCGGGATGATGGGGAATTCCTTTAATGTTTATTCATGGTTATGTGGCAAGTCATGCCCAATCATACACGCTGATGCATATGAGGTAAATATTTAATGCTTTCAATACAATAATGTTCCTTTATTTGTTCTCTTTTCAAATCCAGATTTCTGCTAGATAAGATGGAAGATGAGAGATTCAAGTCCATTGTTCAGGATCCGCGATTTAAGCGGATGCCAAAGACAGAAAGGAAAGTCAAAATTGATCGACGGTTTGAGGGAATGTTTAAAGACAAAAAATTCAAGCTCAAGTATTCTGTGGACAAAAGAGGGCGTCCCTTAAATGCTACAACTGACGATAACTTGCGTAGGTTCTATGAAATGTCAGAATCTGAGTCAGACAGCAGCGATGATGAAGAAGAGAACAAATCAAAGAAAGTTGGAAGTAAAGACAAAGTGGGTGCTAAAAGTGAAAGGATTAATAAGAAAGATGTAAAGAAAACTAAATTAAAAGAGAAATCAAAGCCAGCTTCATCAAAAGAACCTGCAATAAAGGTTGAAGCTGGTCCTAAATCAAGTCTGGCTAAGAAGAACAAGAAGATTTCAAATGGTGGAAAGACCGATATCAGACTGCAAACCAAAACTAAATCCAAGCCATCATTGCAGAAGAAGAGTTTGCAAGCGACAAGTGATTCAGGTGACGGTAAGTGGATGACACAGATGCTTTCATTAGTCAAATACGGGCTGGAGCCTGGTACAGATCATTTCAAGCTGGTGCGAATATGTAACCGTCCACCACAATGTTTCGGTCACACATTCTGGATTTCAAATCCCTTCATGTTTGGTTCCAATTGGAGTGTTGCGAAGTATCTGAAGCAGAAACCTCCAGTTAAGCCGGTCCCAGGTCAGATTTGTTTGATTGTAGATTCAAAAAGAAATAATTTCACCTTTAACTTGTTTCAAATTCATAAGACAGTCAGAAGTGCAGTTACAATTCTTCAAAACTTATGATGTGTCAGAAAACCTAAAACTGAGAAAACATACATTAAAGTTAAACTTTGACTTTCCATATTATACACATTTTCAATGCCATTGCATTAAGAGAATGTTAGTTCCAGATATTTTGGAGTTGAAATGAAAGCTGATTTTGCTAGTAGTTCGAGAAAGGCATGGACATTTCAAATCTGCATAAATGACAATTTTGTCAGGATACAACTTTTATGTGTATTTTGAACTGTAGCTCAAAATGAAAACTGCAGATATGTGATGGAGTAAAATAACATCAGTAAGCATGAATTTAAATCAGTTTGGGATAATTGAATAAATGGAAGTTCAAATTCAAATGAAATAGTCCTTAGTTTCAGACAATTTCCATGTGTTAGAATATTAGTAGCATCAAATAGAACTAAATTTGAAGTTTAAGAATTTTTATTCCATCAATTGGCATGTCTGAAGTTTGTTGGACTGTCCATGTGAGTATATGTCAAGAGTATATTCCAGGACAGGAGACCAAACGCACATTCAGTGATTGTACAATATTAATACAAACTCTGGACTCCGATCTTTGGTGCAAAGCAAGCAAACACCACTCCACTATGCTAATCCACTCAGCAAGTGAATTAAATATGAATGATATTGAATTATCATATATACCTAAATCTGAAATTTGTGTGTGTGTGTTGTTTTCCTAATACTAGATGATTATTCAGATGACAGCTTACAAGAAGATGGTGGAAAAGCTGAAGATATGAATACCAGCTCATCTTCATCGTCAAGTGACAGTGAAGACTCACAAGATGACGATGGCCTTCCTCTTGTACCAGGGCCTGACCTCATACGAGGAAAAGGAAACATTGAGACCAGTTCTTCTGAATCCTCATCTTCAGAAGATGAAGATGAGGATGCAAGTGATGCGGATGAGAGTAAAGATGAGGTGGAACATGGATGGGGAGAGTTGGATAAAGATGCGCCGCGAGATGACACGGTGACGACTCGTCTTGCCGTCTGTAATATGGACTGGGATAGAGTTAAGGCGCAGGATATTCTAGTGATGTTGAATTCCTTTAAACCCACTGGGGGTATCATCAAATGTGTTACAGTAAGTGCTTATCAATTTAAGGCCAATAAGGCTTGGCGTCCAAAGACATTTGCTCGGCGGAGTGACATTCGCTCTGACTTATTCGGTAAAGTGGAAAGGGAATGTAGCTGTCATTGCACGAACATCGTTTCAATTGATGAAATTTGTTAAGCGAATGTTGTTTCCTGTTGGAGCGAAGTTTTCTTGGTAGGGTAAGTGAATGTCACTTGGGCGAGCGAATGTCTTTGGACACCAAGCCCAAGTATTTGTTTCCTGTAGCATGTGTGATGCAATCTGCAAAAACTCATCACATGGTGCAATTAACCTGAATGTAAATAATGCTGCTTTCGTAGTTTTGTAGCTTTGTCGCTGTGTGACGTATATTAAAAAAACACTTGCCACTACCGGTTGTCGTAGTGGCAAAGCTACATGTCCCTGAGATAATTTATATTGACAGTTTTTTGTTGCACAAAGTTTTTCAAGTTGAAAAGAATTCAACCACTTTCAAAGGGACATGAAGTGACAGTTGCAAAACTGCAAAGCTACAGAAGTGTGAAACAAAGCAAGCAACAGAGCTACAAGGCTGCAAAGCTATAATAAGTATGAAAGCAGCATTAAGGTGGTTTCAGACTAGCTTGTCGTGGCACACGACAAACATTTGCAATTTTGAGTTGTCGTGCTGTAGCATGACATATTTGCATATTGCCGCGATGGTCTGTCGCAAGAAAAGTTGAATTTATTCCAACTCAAAATACCGTGTCGTTGCGACCATCGCGACAGGGTAATCGATATATCGGCTATATCAACATTTTCTGATGCGACAAGATCGAGTTTGCGCACTTTAAATTTTTGCCTGTCGTATGGTCGTGCGACAGCACGACAGGCTAGTCTGAAACCAGCTTTACTTTGATTTGCCTGCAGAATGTCATTTGAGCTGATGGACAAATTAAATAAGTAGCATGTTGGTTCTATTGTGCGACAGTTTTCTTGTGCTGGGAAACCCATCACATGATAAAACCAACATGTTATTTGCTTTATACGAAAAATAGTTCTATACCAGGTCACATCATCATACTATATAATTCACCTATATAATTCACAGGATGTTTGTTTGTATGTCAGTTTATAATTCCACAGGCCTATAACTCCAACAGTAGTAAAAGTGTGTACAAGGGCCTTATATGGTTTAAAGTCATTTAGTAGTTTTTATTAAGATTTTAACTTAAAATTGTTTTCCTTATCTGTACCACACATCTCTGCCAAATCACACATGCCTTTACATTTATTTGTAGATTTACCCTTCAGAGTATGGCAAAGAACGCATGGCGGAAGAAGATGTCAAGGGCCCGCTAGAGATGCTGGACCAGGATGCCAAAGAACAAGACAAAACAGAATCAGAAGAAGGCAATGAGTATCACAGAGAAAGGCTAAGGAAATACCAGCTGCAAAGGTATTCTGCACATACCTAGATAAGACGTTCAAACTAAAGTTACTTTGCATCATTTGCGTGCAGGTGCTGCATAATTTTCTGTGTAATTTGGTTTGTACTTTTAAGTTTGTTTTTTAATTGTTATGGTATGGAAACACTTTAGGATCCTAGAGGACCAAAGAAAGGCTCTACCGCTTAAAATACTTCTTTATAAAGCCAACTGTATGCTGGTTTGTACATGTGAAGCCTACTGCCAGCATTCAAAATTTTACTATTGTCCTACTTTGGGTCAAGAGAATGGGAAGACCTGTCCAGACTCATCTTACATTGAGATGTCATCATCTCATGTGCCATTGAGGCTAAAGCTTCAGTTCTATCCATCCCATGTGGATATTGAAATTAGATCAATTCCTCTTTAACCCTAAAAGAGCCGGGGTATTCCGCCCCCCTCCAACATTTTTTCTTATACCTCCGCCGCTTAATATTTTTCTGAAACCTTTTGACTTTTTTCTTTAAGCCTTGCGCTTATTTTAAGACCATTTTTGTGAAAATCGGACCTAGGGTTAGGACGTGGCGTGGCCTAATGGCACGCTGGGTTAAACGAAAACTGATTTTCAATGGAATTTTTTTTTTTTTTCAGGATACCCTTCCACTATGTTTTATCTTATTTATTTGATTTATTTGGAGTTAGAACATGTGTAAGCATACTTTGATACACATCATTGCTAAAAAATACAACTTTTGCTTGAAAAAATAGCCCCCAAAACCCCCATGATATTAGCGATTTTTGGGTGATTTTTTTTTTGGGTGATGTTTTTTGACATGACATCACTGTGACATCATACAAGGTACGTTTTCACTTTTTTTTTTATACCAATGGACCCGTGTGGGTCATAGCTGTCCACCAGTACCTACACTTGATGTTTCATCAATCGGTTTCTAAAACCGTAAAGGGGGGGGGGGGGGCCAGAACCTCCCAACCCCAATAGCCTATTTAAAGGAGTGCTAAATCACACATGTTTTGCCACCCTGATTCCAACAATGGACCTTTCCAAACCTGAGATACTCATTTTCCTGATTAGAAATTGTTAGAGTGGGCATGGTGAGATTTGGATCGATCCATTTTCACATTAAACCTGACGCCTAAACGCTTTAAAAACTATTTAAGTCCGAATACGTCATACAAAAATTTCCTGTTTCCCCTGGGATTTAAACCTCTGGTATCCCGATCCCATGTCCACCTATGGCAAGCCACCGAGTATGGCCTGCCATGGCAGCCATTTCTTGCCCATCCGTATCCCTCGTCTGTGACGTATTTGGACTTAAACGAATTTCTTGATTTTTGCTTGTTGGATTTTGTTGGACTGTGACGTGTTAAGCTGGTTTCAGACTAGCCTGTCGTGTTGTCATACGGCCAGCGTGACGTCAAAAATTTAAAGTGCGCAAACTCGACCTTGTCGCATCTCCTTGCCATACGATAAGCCGATATATCGATTACCCTGTCATGATGGTCGCAACGACACAATATTTTGAGTTGGAATAAATTCAACTTTTGTGGCGACAGACCATTGCGGCAATATGCAAATGTGTCGTGCTGCAGTACGATTGCAAATGTTTGGTCGTCTGCCCCAACGTCGTGTGCCGCAAGGACAGCTAGTCCGAAACCACCTTTAGGGTTAATTTAATTAATCTGCCATATATGGAGACCATCCACTTGTTAGTGTAACCCACATGGGTCACAGATAGTGCAAATAGTTTGAATGATATATCCAGGTATTACTTGCACAACAGAATTTGATTTTCGAATTGTGCTTATTATCAATCAGTTTGGGTTGCATTAAGTGGATGCCCGTCCCCCAAGAATGGTGGACATTGAGGTGTTGGAAAATGCGAGAATAGATTAGTTATTGTTTAAAGAGAATGCCCACGATTTTGAAAAGTCTACAGAATCATTAATGTAATAGTGCGAACACATTGAAATAAATCAAAACAACAGAATCATTCAGCTGCTTACTAGAATTGTGGGGTAACCACTAACCATAAATTCAGAAATGGACAATTTTGTCTCTAATTTCAACATTACTTTGTTTTTGAAAAAACAACCATAGTGGCAATTTTGAATGCTGTTCCTGTATCTCCAAAAAAATTGTCATGTGGGAAAAACTGAAATTTCAGAATCAAGATGATGGGCAATTCCTTAGAACGTCCTTTTCAAATCTTGGTTACAAGGTTAAGGAAATTGAGTTGTACATTGTATATGTTGTATATGAAAGTAAATGTTGTATATTTTCATTTTGCAGGTTAAAGTACTATTATGCAGTTGTTGAGTGTGATTCAGAAAGTACAGCTAATACGTTATATGAGCAATGTGATAGATTGGAGTACCAGAGCAGCTCAACTGTCCTTGATCTTAGGTAATAGTTTGAAGTTATTCACACCATGGAATAAATAGATGAGAAGGAACCACAATGATCTCAATGGGTCATACAATTATCCACTTTGCTATTAATGTGAAGAAAAAGGAAGGTTATCGATGAGCAATCAGTTCGAGTAGGTTGATCATATTCCATTTGCCGCTATTACTGGAATGTTATCTAACAATTTACAATTTTATGCACGAACAAACATACCAACACATGAATTGTCATGAGGACCTCTTTACTAACATGATAAACTACTGTGAACCTTGCAGTATCTTTATTTGATGTTCAGGAGATTCTCAAATATCAAATTTAATGACTGGAGGACAAATGATATCTTTGATCAATCAATGACATATTATGTAATGTTCCGGTGATCTCCGGGGAATGATTGTTGTCGTCTTCGTTTGGTACGAAGTTATTACCTGTACATACGTATTTATAATAAGTGCCCAATGCTGCCCAGTAATAAAACAGAGCATCGAAGTTGGACACATCTTGCAATAACTTGGTTGGAAAAGCGTGGACGGTACCGATGGTTTCCAAACAGTGGGTACCATTTTCATAGCAAAGAAAGTACCTTGAATAGAAAATCTGCTACAAACATTCGAACCATAATTAAATGAGCCATTAAATTGCTACTTCAGATTCTTGACGAGCAATTGAAATTAAAAGAGCGGCAGATGGATTGATGCTTTGATCAGTATTTGTGATTCCTTCTCATCTATTTATTCCAAGTTCACACACATATGATAAAATCCTAGGGATATATTGCCCAACCTGACTCTTATGTGGCATTGAGTTTTAATCTGCTAAATGATATATGTGTAATGTCCTGGAGCTTGATACTAACTTCCATGTGCTCCTCTCGGCCAATTTGGCTACTGGCTTTCTTTATTTCTTCCATGGCATGCCATGAGAGTCCCTGCAGACCCAATAACTTTGTCCATCAATTTATCTATCCAGCACCGTCAGCAAACATATTATGAGTTTGGGCATTTTGTCTCGCTTGTTTAAGAAAGAGATTGGGTGAAATGTTGTTGTGTTTATGGGAAATGTAGTAATCAGTACAAATGCAGTCGGTGTTCCCACTAAGGTTTTTGAACTTGCAGCAATTCGAGCAATTTTGACAAAGTTGAAGAGGTACTTGCACAAAAATCATGAGCTGTGGCTGAAAATGGCTTAAAAAGCTAGAAAAATATCTTTCTCACACATTTTCAAAAACTCGTTGCACCAATTTTCACCGCTCCTGTGCCAATGGCGCGCAATACGGCCTTAGCAGGAACACTGAATGCAGTTTTCAGTATGTTAGGTCTCGCCCTCGAAATTTGAGGGAAACTAACGCGCATGATAAAACTAACGCCCACGGGAGCTTTGAGACAAACTATTAATTTTATTTGGCCTTAGTTAGTATTGATTGTTCCGTGGTAAAGTCTACCCAGAGCTGAGTGTGTGAAAAGTGCATATTCTATGAGGGTTTGAATTGCTCAAGATTTTGCTGTGCCAAATTAATGTACACTGCAATAAGCCCTTTGGCCACAGGGAGTCCATGTACTAATTTAACCAATTGATTACAACTACTGTAATTGTATGTGCTCTTTAAAGTGTGCTGAGGCTGTGCGAAATTACATTCCAGTTGAGGCAAAGTGCACCATAAAACACTTGCATTTATTTATTTATTTATTTATTTATTTCATTAGTTTAATAAAGTAATGTAAAGTTCAATACAATACTGAACATGAAATCATTTGAAACTCAATCCTTAGATTCATCCCAGATGACTTGACATTCAATGATGAACCAAAAGACAAAGCAACGGAGATGCCAGATGCAGCACTGTATAAGCCTGCCGAATTCCGCACCACTGCTCTCCACCAATCCAAAGTGGAGTTGACTTGGGATGAGACAGATCATATCCGGGAGAAGAAAACCGTGGAGGTGTTTGGGAAGAAAGACTTGGAAGAGGCAGACGTGCAGGCCTACTTGGCTTCATCTAGTGGCGAGGAAGATGGTAAGTTATTCTTTCTTGTTCATAATATGATTTTTTTCAATTTGTAATTTAGTTGAATCCATGGTTGTAATGAATGCATATGATTTGATACACGTTTTTCTTATTTTGATTGCTTATTTTATTATAAAGATTGTGTCGTCCTTTTTTTTTTTGAACTATAAAGTATTCAAGTTACAAGTCTAGATTTGTATGTTCTTTTAAGAAAATTTAAACTAAAAAGAGTCCGGATACTGTCAAGGTAATCATGCTAAATTAAATTCAAATATTCCTCTTGATATGTGACCCATCGTATCGATCGAAAGGTACCTCAAGGTCGGCATAGTATATTACTAGATATGGGTCATTGAAGCTGAGCATTGTCAAAAATCACGTTCAAGGTCGAATTCCTAATTTCATCAGAAACGTTACCTTTGAAGTGTATTCTATCATATAATTCAGGTTCCAACATCCAAAACATAAGAAAAATGTGTTAAAAACCAAGATAAAAATCCCCTCTCCATTCAAGTTTTACTCAGTACAAAAACTTCAAACACGATTTTCTCAGAACCATAGTTTTTCCAAATCAGCCTGATACCCTTTACCAATTTGGATGTAACTTTGCAACTGAACATCCGATAACCAAAAGTAAGGTATCATTTTAAAGCTTAAAATTCCAGCTTTCAGATGAGACCAAAAAATCAATTTGATTTTGGGATCCTTATTAAGGTACCTTTCGATATGATAGGTCACATATAATAATACGTTTTTGATTTGAAGAGTTTGTTTCCAAAAGGGCCTAAATCCACTTTTCATAGTTCTGAGAAAATCAACAAAAATTTATTCCTTGTTATGGTAAAATTATTGTCAAGTCTCTATTGCATTAAATGTTAGGCGTTAGCACTCTGACAAAACTGAAACCACTCACGGAAATCAGAGCTTTATAATATATTTTAATAGAGAGTTTTATTTTCACTATGAAGTGGATATAAGCCCTTTTGGAAATAAACTATGGATTTAGGCCCTTTTGGAAACAAACTGAGATTCTTGTACACTGGCAAGCTAAATTGAAGTAAGTTCTGGGAAAAATAGATTGGTTTCATGAAATTACTACTATAGTACTAAATTATGGCACCAATAACTAAATTTTTACCCAAATTTGATTTTTGTTCTTTTTTTGGGATGCTTTCTTCATTTAGAGTTTATTTCCAAAAGGGCCTAAATTCATCTGAAAGTCAGCAAATGGATAATTTCTTTTCATGTTTAATTTATTTTTGAGCTTTTACTGCTTTTATAGGTCCTCTAACTACAGTGACATCATTTATGGAACTAAAAACTTTATTGCTTATTTTTTATAAGAGGTTTGTTTACACCCTAAAATGGATTAAGGCCCTTTTGGAAACAAACTGTAGTTGATTTAGGCCCTTTTGGAAACAAACACAGATTTTTGTGTACTGGTAAACTCTATGAAAGCAACTTTTGGGAAAAATGGCTTCATTCCATTTAACTTCTACTATAGTACTACACCATGGCACCAATAACTCAATTTTGACCAAAAGTGGATTTAGGCCCTTTTGGAAACAAACTCTTCATTTGATACCTGAGGTGATGCGTGCACAAATGAACATTCTTTCTCTCCTGGCACAAGACTTGCAAAATATGAATTCTCACCATGATTGTATTTGTGGCTCTTTTTCGGAATGTACCCTGTGTACACTGTAATATTTATTATATTCATTAGAAATGCTTTAATTATTGAGTATTCGTCAAAAGTCACTTCATGTTTTTAATTTATTTAACAGATATGGCAACACCAGCATTTGAAATAGAAGATGATTTTGACGAGATGGAAGATGCTGATGATAATGATGATGAGGATCAAATATCAAAATATAGGTCTCTATTGCAAGGCATTGACGAGAAAGAAAAAGAGGGAAAAGAAGAACAAGAAATGGGTGTTGAAATATCCTGGGAACCAGGTAGGTGGATGAAGCAAGAGAAGTGTAGATAAGCCTGGCCAAAAATAAAAAGTGGTTTGCTTGTCCTGATCAACTGCCCGACCCTAATTTTGGAAATCAAGAAAACTTTTGTTTTTCTATTTTCTGTACAAAAGAATACCAACTTTTTTTTTTGGAAATTGCCCCCCCCCCCTATTTTTTTTCCTTTTCAGATTTTGAAAATGCAGAAAAAATGATTTTATTGTTGGTGTTGATAATTTTTAGTTGTTTTGTAATGTATATTGATTCAGTTTAAAATTATCTTATTATTTCATATTGTAAGTCTTGATTAATACATATATAGTGGAGTTTGCAAGTAAATAAAAAAACATATATTTTTTTTCAAATTCAGTTGAGGACAAGCAATTTTTTTTTTGGCTTAACTATTGTTTCAAATATAAACTAGACAATCTGAATGCAGTCACTATCTATCCACCAGTTGTGACAATGACTGGACATCAGGAAGTATTGGTAAGGGTGTGGTAACTTGTGTTGAGCTAGATACAACAGATTTCCATTATAAAGTATCAAAGTGTCTCACGCAAAATGTCACAGTTATAATAACTTGTATTGCATCCATTTCCACAGACCTCTATTTTGAAGTGAGCTAGTTGGATTGAGCGTTCTTATTCCTACTCCCTTCAAATGCTTTTAATCTTGCACCTCGTGTGATGGCATGTTTTGTTTTGAAGCATCTTAATTTCCTAGTAGCTCTCATCATGCTCCTCAAGAACTTGAGATATATATTTTAAAGAGCCCCTATAAATTTCAAATGAAAGTCCTTGTTAACACTAAGGTTAAAATGAGTGTCGATCCACCATTTAGAACTCTCTAGTATTCGGGGTCCTCTCTCCAGTACGAAGGCTCACTAGTCCGACACCTCGCTAGTCTGAACACGTTATTCAATGGGGGAAATATAACCTTGAAAAAGGCTCGCTAGTCCGAAAAAACAGCCGGCTAGTCCGAATATGAAAATAGGGTCGTCAGTCCAAATTTTAAAAACAGCACGCTAGTCCTAATTTCAAGATAGACTCACTAGTCCGAATTTTGAAAACAGCTCCCTAGTCCAAATTTTAAAAACAGCTTGCTAGTCCTAATTTTGAAAAACTGTAATAGAAATATGCACATTTTTTCCTATTTTGGCTAGTGAGCTGTTTTTGAAATTCGGACTAGCGAGCTGTTATTTAAATTCGGACTGGCGAGCTGTTATTTAAATTCGGACTGGCGAGCTGTTTTCAAAATTTGGACTAGGAAGCTGTTTTTGATATTCGGCCTAGCGAGCCTTATTTATATATCGGACTGGCGAGCCTAAATTACAATTCGAACTAGCTATACAGGCCTGGAAAAACTGGGTAACTCGGCCACCTGGCGGCCAGGAAATTCAGGAAGCTCGCTGGAAGTTTGTAAGCTTTCAACGCGGGAAATGTGGAAATCTCAGGTATTGGTTACCGGGAAATTTACATTTTTTCAGGCCTGCTAGCGAACTGTCGGAGTAACAAGCTGTTGGACTAGTGAGCTTTCGGACAAGCGAGTTGTCAGACTAGCGTGCTTACCCCTAGTATTCTATGTCATCTCAACCACCTAGTCCACCCAAAAATATATTTCTTTTATATTTGGTATAGAGGATGATACTAATGAGAAATGAAAATTCTAAAATCTTGAGGTCGTAACGAAGAGGAGTTATGATCTCAAGATTTCAGAACCTTCATTTCTTATTAGTATCTTCCTCTATACCAAAAATGAAAGAAGTCTGTTTTTTGGGTGGACTAGGTGGTTGAGATGACATGGAATAGGCCAGCTGTTGAACTAATGATTCTGATTCTCTGATAGATTGAGCAATATTCTTCCATTTGAAAACCATTAACATACATCATTCCTTCTGGGTCTGAGAATCTGTCTTTGAAAGATTTTAAAATTTGAAAAAATTTTCCTATCTGACTTACGCTTATATGATGGTAGGCTTCTAGTTTTTAGGAAGCAAGAGTTAGGAAGCAGCTTAAACCTTTCATCAAGTGTGTGGTCAGAGTATTTTTTTGGGGGGGGCCTGTTTCATAAAGATTTGAATCAAGCGTACGTTGGATTGAATCAAGCGTACATTTGATTGAATCAAGCAAATCAAACGTAAATTTACATTGTATAAACCTATTTTAGGCTTGATAAATTAAATGTACGCTTGATTCAGATCTTTATGGTTGGACCAGGATGAATTTGGTGATTGATCCATACTTTGCACCCACAGGTTTTCGATGAGTATTTCAATTTCCTCTTTCATCCGAAATTTTCCAATTTTTTCCATCATTCTGTCTTTTGACTCTAACATTCAAGCACTATTAGAATTGGCCTGGCTTTCCTCCAAATGGTAAATAAAATAAATTCAAATGGATTCCAAAGTGCATGGTCTGATTTTTCAAAATTAAAGATCATCACTAAAGAAATTTCAATTTCCTATATGAGCAATTTTGTATTTCAGTTTCCTACACGTAGAAAAATTGAATCTGAGTGAATGTATAATGGTTGCCATAATAAGCCATTTTTAGGTCATCCGATAATAATTGGTAAGACCTTTAAGGCAGCATGCAGTCAGTGTCTGTCGGGGTGTGTATCTGTCTGGGGTGAAAGCTTGTGAACAAAATATCTTGAGAACCAAGACATAATTGGTAACCCATGCTTTAGAAACGGTGGGTTTGCAAAATCAAGAAAACAGCTAGATAAAAGGGTGGGTTTCTTGATTCCATGGTTATAAAGGGGTGTTTTGTAAAAAGGGTGGATCAAAATTATAAAGGGTGTGTTCTTCACTGAAACAAAGTTTGATCAAGTGCCTTGATGATGCATAGGCCAAGTTGATCATAATGAACCCAAAATGTCAATGAAATTAATTTACAGTGCTTCACAACACTCAGTATTACATTTTTGCAATTTGTGCTAGGAATACAGATGGTAGACATGACTTCCAATTAGCTAGTTACACATATTGTGTGTCTGAGAGTGACCCATAGAAACATATAGGATATATATATTTTTGTTAACAAAATTTTCAGTAATTCAGCACTTTTTATATTTTTTTTTCTATTTATATAATCTTTTTAATGAAACATAATATGGTCGTGAAAATTTACATTGGTTAAGAGAAAAATATGCCCTTTCATTTAGTATCAAAATCTCCGATTTGATTTTGTGAGTGAAAAGTGATCGGAATACATACCTTTAAGTAAATTTGCATATCACCTTGTGAACAAAATATCTGGTGATATGAAACATCCACTCAAGACTTCAATTATCAAATGACCTTCAGGGACATCCTTCAGGGATCATGCCCCTATTTTCCTAAAAAATAATACATTTTGGCCTTTAAATTTCACATGAATTGTGAGATAAATTAAAGAAATATATTTGTATAGAAATCTAAATAATAGTTTGAACAAAAAATTAAATCAAATGGACTGTGCTCTTAATAGATTTAGAATGTGAATTATATTAAATTTTTTTGAAGGTTTGAAAGATACGGCAGAAGAGCTGGTGAAAAAGAAGATGGAAGCAGATGCACAACTTACTCCATGGGAAACGTTTATGGAGAAAAAGCGAGAGAAAAAGAGGAATAAACGGGATGAAAAGAATAAAGGAGCCAAAAAGGTATGGATTGTGTTTTTTTAAATATCTTTTATGTACAAAAGTACAGGAAACTATATATTTGGAATGCCTGTATCTTCCCTTCTAGAGCATTTTTTTTTTGAAAATCTCTTAAACATAATTATTGCAGACTATAATAATTTTCATATTTTCCAAATTGTCAAAAAAATCATTATGAATACATTTTGTTAGTCAGGGCAACCTATTCCAATAACATTTTCAGAATCGAATGACCTTTTAGGGGCCGCTTCAAAACTCAACTGGCGGCTGATCGAGTGGAACTCCAGGTTCTGGCCGGTTGCCATTGTTCAGAATAATAGCAACCGGCAAGAACCACCTGTTCTGGGCTTTCAACCGCTGGTTGAGTCATCAGTTGAGTTTTGAAGTGATCCCTTAGTGGATTTACTTTGCGAGTGCATAAGCGGTGGACTTCATGCAGCACTCAGATAAAAAAAAATACTGGGGATTTATAATGCGCTTTGCCTCTGAGATTTGTAATTCCACTTGGCCTCTGCACATTTTACAGGTGTTTGCTGACCACTGTGGCCCAATTAAGCTCCATTCCACACAAGCATCTTTTCAGGGTGCGACAACCTCTTGGGGCGCTGAACCTTGATCAGCCCACATACGCACCATCGCTGCCCGGATCAGCTCCCCGAGTTTCGTACAGGTTACCACCAGACAATTAACAGTTAGGCTCGGCATCCAAAGACATATGGTTGCCCGAGTGACATTCGCTCACCCTTCCAATGAAACTAAGCTCTAACGGGAAGCGACATTCGCTTAACATAATTTACGACATTCACTACACTTCAGATTGAATTGGAGCGAAGATCACTCCGAATATTCTTGTGTTTGGTTATTCAATAATCATAGCACTATAGCATGTGCAAGTGACATTCGCTTTCATCGATTGAAACGATGGTCGCGCAATGAGAGCGATATTTGCTCTCCGTTTTGGGCGAATAAGTCCGAGCGAATATCAAGAGCGAATGTCACTCGGCCGAGCGAATGTCTTTGGATGCCAAGCCTTAGTTCCTTGTCCAAGGGAATTTCAAGCACACTCAACAATTTAGCACCGCATTGCTAGTGAGCGCCTTACCAATTGATAGGTGGAAGGCTATCCGACTGCTCTTTCCATTCACGTATCTGGTAGAAGACCCATAAACTATGATATTTCAGTGCAGACGAGGTTGGTGGTAATGACTGAGCTTCAACAGCAGTTGGACCTGATGCTACCTTGGAGCAAAACTTCCTATATTAAAGTTCATTCAGAGTTTCTGTGATGTTCCCCTTGTGTAATAACACGAAAAGCTGCTCTCCAGCCATTACAATGCCATCTTTTGCTGCTGTACCTAGCGAGACAAACAGTTCAGCACGCTCTTCAAAGAACTGATCTGACTTAAGTTTCTTTAGTGCGACTCCTTTGCCTAAACCAAACACACGTGAAGTAGTGTCACAACCAAGTATGGCATGAACAAACAATATATTACGGCATACTTTTGCGTTCTTCTTTAGTTCATGTGCAAAATATATACCCTCGCCATCCATCTCAGCATAATAGATGACTAGTACCAGATCTGTATCATCACCTACAAGAATTGTGCATGTTGAACGTGCTGATTCCACTGCTGTCTTTACTATCTGCAGATCTGCATCCATCTCCTCTTGCCTGGATGGTTGAGCAACCAGCTTGGTTAAGTTTTCCACTGAGTAGGTTTATGAATCGCTGTTTGTTGGCAGGATTCGACAGAAACTGTTCAATCTTTGACAAAATCACCATATCTTCGTCGAACTCAACTACTAAACCTTGGGCTCCTCCATAGCGTTGGATATGTGTAGCATCTGATGGTAGGTTGGTGAGAATAACCATCAAAAACTACAGTGGAGTGAACATATCTCCTTGTAACATAGTCAACATACATCTGACACACTTTCCAGTAAGTCGATCCACGAGGCCATTGAACTCGATGAAATAATGCCCCACCATCAAGAATGTAGCGCATATTGTCATCCACTCTACGCGGAACGTCTTGGTCAACCTCTTGCCAGATTGCATCTGCTAGATCTGCTTTCTTTGCTTCTAATGGAAGTCCTGATGGCTCAAATAAGGCAGGGGGTAACTACACAGCTCGTATGCGAAAAGTTTTTGTTTTTCAGCATCTGATTGATCCTGGCCAGCAACGACTAATCTATAGAACATTAACTGTTGGTCAACTTTGAATGAGTATTTGTCATCTTGCTGTGCGTTTTTGTTCCCAAAGTGACAGACTGGTTAGATTTCTTGAAAGTGAAATCCTCTACTTCTTTGCCAACCATGGAGCTTCTGACCAATATCCCTAGACTGTTCAACGTTGACACTTGCCTCTGCTGTGAGACCACTAGCTATGTTACGAAATGACGGTTCTTGACTGAGAGGATTGCGGTTTCTCAGATAGGATAGCAGATTTAGTGTATCCTGAACATCTCTGGCTTGCCTTGTAATGCTGATGTCTTTGTGTTGCTCGCTGGTTACATATTGGATTCCAGTGACGGACTGCATTGCATCAGTAACTTCAGCACGAGCTGGCATGGACATCAACCACACATTGCGTTGAGTTTCAGACATCCCTAATCCCCTAGTTAATCCTCCACTCGTCTTTACACTCTTCGTGAGAACTTGCTCTATTATCAAATCAGATGACAATCCTCCCCTAAACGATCACTCCTTAACATGACAACCTTTTATGAACATTGCATGAACATCTGGATTGGTCTTTGGCAAGTCTTTCATCATCTGAAAGAATATATAGGCACTTTGGGCACAGTGATTGTGTCCGGAAGCAGCAAAATGCGGAAGCATTTCATAAATAGACTGCAAATGCATATTCCATCTTCTTTGAGGAACATCCGAAGAATGTCTATCATTGACATATACTGTAACCATAGTTGTGCTGTCCTAGATGTGAAGCTTTGCATCTTAGTTTTGATCTGCATCCGAATCCGGGAGATGGTATCTGATGAGCAAAGAACGTCCTCTAATTCTGTTCCTTTCATCAATTCATCATAGAGTTGTTGTGCTTCAGCAAGATCTTTCACTTTCTGATTTTGATTCCCTTCGTCTCTATCTGCAGATGTAGGACATTCAGCTGTCCATTGGCTCTCTTTGTTGGCTGAATTCTGAATTAGAGTTTCTCGGTCATCTGAAGGAAGATGTTCAATCTGCATGAGATCTGTTACATCTAAAAGATGAACTTCATCGCTTGTCATTAATTGAACATTATAGACATCTTCTACAAGCATTTTATTCAAAGCAGCATCAACGAGAAAGTGACCTCTCACAGCCCGTGATATTGCTTTCCCTGTCAACATGTGACCTACTGCATTACTAGCATACACTACTACCAGAAGCTCATGAAGACCAGAACCATCCATGAGATGTCCAATACATTCAAGAAAACTCATCTCCGTATGAAGGCCATCAAGTCTGAGGACAATTTTGTCCAGATAATCAAGGCTTATTCAATTTTCTAATTTTATTGCTGCAAGCACAGAGCTCTTTCAAGGATAAAATGTTGATCAAAATGACTTGTATTGAGGGTCAGTCAATAGCGTGAAGGTAACACTATTATCGTCCTCTCTTATTATATTATATTTGATGCTTTTTTAAAACAAATGCATGCTTTGCGTGGAATGCTATCCACTTTACAATAGACGTATCATTTTTACCTGCTCAGATATCTTTGCTACCAAGAATTTAAAGAGACCAAAACCTATGGGGAAAAGGCAGTTAACTTGGCAGCCATTTTGTACACATAAAATCAGTTTTATTTTAAAACGACATTATTATTGACATATGTGTATAAACAGACCTTTAAACTTACATGGTGACATGATTACCTTCTTTCATGGTTCTTTGATCTTAATATATGTTAAAAACAGCAAAATAGTGGCCATTTCGGATTTTAGCGAATTTTTAGTATGTCATTGTAAACACTCTAAAGAGGTGAATTGTGAAGAAAAACCTGTGTTAGCAATTTGTTCCATGTCAGGCAGCAACATTGATTAATTTTCTTGCACTGAAGTGTACATTATCAAGGTTGTGCTGTTTCCCAACTATACTCATGACTTTAGAGTACACATTCACAAATTGAACCCATAAACAATACACAACCGCTTTCCTAATTTTAATAATTGATTTGGATGATACACTAGGTCTCAATCATAGGGACCCTAGGACTTAAAACAAGTGAATTTGAAACTATGAACATAATTTAGTTTGGCTTTATCAACTCTTTTTACATCAATCTATCTTTAATGACCACGTCCAAGGCAAACTGGCATGTCATATTTGAAATCTGTTGATCATGTATGAATAATAAAAGGAAGATGTATTGAGCCAAGTTTGTATATTGTGACCCTGCAGGTTGACCCAGCAGAGCAGCAAGAGGGAGCAGCATTCAGTGATGACGACCTACCTGCAGGAGTGGACCTGCAAGACTCATTCTACAAAGACTCACTCAAAGAACAAGATGGTGTTGCCAAAGGTATTTTATATAGATTCAATTATATTATCATAGTTTTCCCTTATGTTGCTTTCATACTCGTTTAGTTTTGCAGCTTTGTCGCTGCATGACGTTTTTTTTTTTTGCAGAAACTTGTCGCTTCCAGTTGTTGTAGCGGCAAAGCTACATATCGCTGTGATAATAGATATCAGCAAAATTTTGTCGCACGACAAGATTTTTCGAGTTGAAATGTATTCAACTTTCAGAGCAACAAGAAGCGGCAAATTTGCAAAGTGACAAAACTGCAAAGCTTCAAAATTGTGAAACGAACCAAGCGACAGAGCTACAAAGCTGCAAAGGTACAATAGGTATGAAAGCAGCATTACTTGGAAAAGAAATATTGACAAATATCTTAGGCCTTGTGCTATATTCCATAAGCATGCCAGGCTTAATGGAAAATGGGACCAGACCCTTAATATGTCCCATTTTTGGTGAGAGAATGCAGTAAAAAATTTGACCAATAGACGACTTTCGTGTGTCCCATAATGCATCTTGAAAGTACCACAAATACGGGACCTTGTGACGTAATCTTGCTCAGTCTACCATTTTAGAAGTTTTGCGCATTGCGCACAACTCGACTGCGCAGTTTGTGGTACTTTCAAGATGCATTATGGGACATACGAAAGTGGTCTATTGTCAGCCCTAATCAATTTCATTGTATTGCAGATTCAAATACAGACGATGCTTCTCAATTTCATACGACTCCCAGATATGGAGTTATGAACCTTTGAAGCATGATCTATCAGAATATTTGATCCCAGAAAACAATTTTTAAGTTTTAATTTAATACACATTTCCAATACTGGTGCATTTTAAGAGAATGTTAGTTTTCATATATTTTGGAGTTGTATTTTTCAGGGCCCATATTTATAAATCCTTACTTACTCTAGTTGATAACTAGAATGTTCTTAATTGATAACTAGCTTGAGTGTTCCTAATTCATAAAACTTTACCAATTTGAATGTCTCAAGCTGTTGATAGCTAAATTTTAGAGTTGATCCAAGCACTTATAAATCACCAGTTGAAAACTAAGTAGGTCTATATCATAGATTTACAGGGGAGATACCACGCTTTGTATACCAGTCCGTGTAATGGCGTCGTCAGCGATGGAGCTCAATTCGGGGGTATTCGGGTCCATTGGTTCCCGCCAAAATCAAGTCCGATTGCCGAGACTTTGTTGCGTGTAGAGAAAACCTGCGCAAATAATATGCGAATGATACGCCAACCTGCACGCAAAGGGTGTTTTGCGTGTTTGAATATTTGCAGTTATAACAAGGTGCGATGCATCATCGGCAAGCTATCAGCAAAAATCCGAATACCCCCAATTTTATCTCCATGCCAGAATAAAAATGGTGATGTACCTTGTATCTCCCCTGTAAATCTATGGTCTATATACTGTTTGTTTGGTATCATCATGGAGGATACTGTGAAAATATGGCAAAGGGAATCTTGGAATTGACAGAATTTATTAAACAAGACTCTTCAGCAGAATCAAAAACTTGTTTAATAGCATGCCAGGGTCTAATCTTGTGTTAGAAAATAAAGGTTTACTTTTAGTTTTCGATGGACAAAAAGAGATACTATTAGTAGCACAGTCTAAATATTGTTTTGCAATTAAGAGTTCATCAATTAATTATTGTATAACTTAATTTCTCCTGTATAATGCCAAGATTTATTTGTATTCAAGCAATAGTTATTTCTTAATTTCAAACCTTTTCATGTTAGCTGCTGGTAAGAAGAAGAAGAAGCAGGAGTCCTTGACTGAGACTGAGATGGAAGAGCAGAAACAAAAGAAGGTAACAACAACATTTACAGACCTGAAACTTTTCAGCTTTTGTACTGATTCGAGCTCTTTTTATTCCACTTTTCAGCTCTTTCCCTTGATAAATCAGCCAAATTTAGTCTCTTTGGTGCACAATTCGAGAGTTTTCAGCTCTATTTTTTGAAGAATCTGCTTCAGATCTATATTTATCTTCATAATTTTCTTAGAACTGAATTGTCAACGCTTTCATTCATTCTTATATTTTGTTTTCCATATTAAACAACAACAAACTTATAATTAAAACATTGAAAGTGAAATTTTCAAATTTGAACCCTAGATATTCTAGTAAACATAGATTATTTGATTGTTTTCAAAAGTAGATGTACAGTATAATTCAAATGGAAATCCTAGTACATGTTGTATGTTGCTTAATAGACCTTTACCAATGCTCCCACTATTAAGGTTTTTGGGCTTGCGCCAATTCGGCCAACTTTGGCAAAATTGCAGAGGTGCTTGCGCCAAAATCACAAACTGAGGCGGAAACTGTGTTAAGTAAAGCAAGAAAAAGCATGTTTCCGATACATTTTCAGAGCTTTTGCGCCAATGCCACTCCATATGGCTGTAGCAGGAACTTTACTCCCTTTTACTTAAATATTGATTTTTGAGACCTTATTTATACAGTACTCTCTTTTTTCATATTTTTTGAGCAATCCATTCATAATTAAAGAGTGCATGTTTTACCAGTTAAGTCAGGTTAGAGTGTAGGAATCATAAAACAGGGGTCTCAGGATTAAGCTTCTGTTAGGCCCTTGTTTCCTTGAGCAAAAAAACTTTACTCTAAAAGCTCCATCTTCAGAAGTCACATTAAGTCGATAATCTCCTGTGTAAATACCCCACCTCGAGAGTCCTGTGGTCGATTTCACTAAACAATTTCGATGCATGCATCGTAGCTGCGATGCGTTCTGTGCGCAACTAGACTGGATTTCACAAACACATAAAAACCCTTTGCAAGCGTGCGATACAAATATTGCACGGGGAAAATTCCAACACATCGCAACTTTGCGATGAGCCAAAAGTTGATCGCAAAATCGCGATGAGTGAACGATGCGTTCGGTCTTACGATGCTTAAACGATGCGTTTTAATGTTAGTGAAATCGACCACAGGTTAGCTAAAAGCAAAGGATTTTTGATATGATTGTTTTATTTAAGTGCTCACATAGTTCAATTTTCATACAATAATTTGCAGTCTTGCAATTTTAATAACAACAATTTCACAAATACCAAGAATTGCTCCAAAAAATATTTCCATCAGGTTAAAAAGAAAAAGTCCAAAAAGCAGCAGACTGGCACAGCAAAAAGCCTGAGGTACAATAACCCACTTTCCATTAGTGACAGGTAAATATGGCAGCAATCTTTACCATGTTAATAAGATGATCAAAAAGAATACAAATCCCCTAAATTAATATCTTTGGGTTCTGTGGAAACTGTCTCTTGATTAAGACAGCCATAACTAGTTTGATGCATTTGAGACAAAAAAATGTCTATCCAACTACTGATTATTGTCTCCATTTTTTTTTATTATAGGCTGAGTTAGAACTTCTAATGATGGATGAAGATGATGACAAAGAGCACTTTAACCTCAAAGAAATCATGGACAATGAAAAACAAAACAAACGTAAAAAGCGGAAGAGAAAGCAACAAGAAGTAAAAAAGCAAGAGGACAATTTCCAGATCAACGTCACAGATCCACGTTTTGATGCTATATATACGTCACATATGTACTCCATAGATCCATCCGCTTCTGAATATAAAAAGACTAAGTCTATGGATGCGTTGATTGAAGAGAAACAGAAACGACGAGCTACGATGGATTGGACTGAAAGGACTAAAGGGAAGAAAAGTGAAAGCAACAAAGGTCAAAAGGACAGAGTTATGGAGGAGAAGAAGACTAGCAGTGTGAAGAAAGATACTGAGTTATCTATGCTTGTAAAATCAATTAAAAACAAAACACAACAATTTAATGATAGGAAGACAAAGAAAATTAAAAGGTAACATGGTCAAATTGATCATTTGAATTTCTGTTCCAGGCAGTAAATTTAGAAAGGAGTTTGTGGAAGGATGGGGACTGTGTGCCTCGGTGATTCATACTCGACGATGGCTCCCTTAACTCAGAGAAGGGCCATGAATGGCTCATCACTTTCTCTTCAAAAAAAATGTCAGATAAGTCACAATGCATTTTCTGATGGAAATCAGGTAGCATTTGGGGAGGGGGGGGGTGGGCGGATTCCACCCCCCCTTCCGATCTCGGAAACCGATTGACGAAACATCAAGTGTAGGGTACTGGTGGATAGCAATGACCCTCACGAGTCCATTGGTACCAAAAAAATTGAATTCGGACCTTGTATGACGTCACAGTGACGTCGCGTCAAAAATCGCCAAAATCTTATTTTGAACAAAAATTTGACAAATTTTTTCTAAATGTTCGAACATTTTATTATAATTATTATGGTAGAACAGCCTCTCTTTCTTTTTTGTCAAAGTCTCTCTTTAAATTTCACATTATATGCTTTTTGTTTGTTGACCATCTCTAGTTATAGCATCAGGTAGAGATTCACAATTTGCCTTTGAACACCTAAGCTAAGTCACCATGAAAGCCCAGGGCAGTAACTGGGTATTCTGACCAGGAAACCACCCGTGTTACCAAAAAAGTGAGACCTGGACTTCATTTCAGTGAGAAAACACAGCGAAATTGAACAAGTCATGAATTCAGTCAAGCCCATCAAGCCAATAGTGAAATTGATTTCAAAAAAACAAATTACTCGGATGGCGGGTAACACTGAAATCAATGTCTCCAGATGGAGTATTAAATTACTCCTCAACGTATTCTACTCCGCTGTGTTTTCTTGCTGAAATGAAGTGCAGGTCTCACTTTTTTGGTAATGCGGGTGGTTTCCAAGTCAGAATACCCAGTTATACCCCCCTTGCATGAAAGTCCAAAATTTGTTCACTTCCTTACTTTTGTACATGAAAAGTATAGGAAATATTGCAGGTTACACGTTGAAGTTGTGTTTGTCAGTAAATTGTCACCAATAACTCTTTAATAAAGTTTAGAATTGTGACTTAATTCCTTTTGTCATGGTAGGGTAGAATGGTCCAAGACAATGGAATATATGTTATAGCTCACCCCCAAAATGGGAACTTTGCAGATGATATCAATTTTGATTTTATCATTTCATCTGTTGCAGCCTTGTCTAAGCTTTAAAATGACACCTTATCTGTTGAAATTGATCAAGGTGATCAAATTTTACAAATTCTTATTATTTTCTTTATTTTCTGCTACCTATTTTCACCAGTTTCTTGAAAAGTGTTCTGTCGCAAAGTCCCCTGTTTCGGGGTGAGCCATCACATAATACATATCTAACTCACGGGTTAATTTTTTTTTGCTTAATCAACTGTTCAATTGTAGAATACTGCAATTGATATTTGATATAAACTTGGACATTATTAGTTTGCTTCAAATTGACATTTACTCACAACATTTACCGTGTCCTTTTTAATAAACAAGATGCACCTCAATTGTTCCATGCAAAAACGAAAAACAACTAGCTATATTTTGTGAAGTGACTCTGCAACATTGCATAAAAGAAAGGCTACCATTTGGCATTGATATACACAGCCAAACACCTCCAGTGGGTATGACACAGGATGATATGTCTCTTAACATGAGATTGTATAGACTCTTCAAGACCAGTTGACTTTGTTATTGTTTGGCCGGCAGCATGCTCGTGCTTTCAAAACTCCTGCTTAATACCATGTCTTTTTATGCAATTATTCAATCGGGTGGGAATATTCAAAACTTACAATTTAGTCCCTAAGTGATCCGCACACATACTACCGGGCAACAACTGATGTCATGTATCAACTGGTCAATAGTCCTGTCTGTGGGGAAGGCTAAAGAGAGATCTTTTTTGTTAAAATTGTGAGAATCCATATTTGCAAAGGTTTATGAAGCTGCATGACCATTCATTGGCTCCATTATCTATGATTAGGTCAAGATTCACCCTCTTTGCATTACTAATATACCACAATAAAGTCATGTAGTAACACCAGTTTTGGGTGTATTAATAGTGGTGGGTTATAAAATGGTGATGTTTCAAATCTCTTAAGAGTAAAAGCTTATTTGTTGCAGTATGACCTCCTGATCATTTTGACATCTTTTTTTTATATTTAACCTATTCAGTGCGGCAGGCGGCTGTGGCCGCCCAACTGAACATTTTTTATCATGACTAACTTTGTCTGACCATATCTCCACTAACACTAGGGTTTATGAGGAGTTCTTGGTATGTATAGAAAGAGAACATTTATGAACTTTTACAATATGGAGATAGTAAACATCAATTTATTCTCATTTTTTTCATATCATTTTATAAAAAATTATCATTAAAATTTAGAATCAAAATTTCTTCTGTGGAGGGAAAATAGGTTGTGGTTTATTGTTATAGTAATTGGGGTCACTTAGCAACCAGTGCCACTGACCATTGTAATGAATGGGTATCAATCCCGGGGGTATCAATAAATCTATGTTTTATTTCTGGATATACATAATAGCTTTTATAGATTGGTTTATGTATGTGGGGAAAATGAGAAGTTGTAAGAAAAAATTGTTTTGACTTTTTTCTTTCCTAAAGTTAACTTATAAAGAATGAATTAATTATATAATTTTTAGCATGAAAAGAATACGCAACTTATTGTTTATACATGTGTACAAAATAATGAACAATGATGCTTTTATTTATGAGAACTGGCAAGTTGAAGAAATTGAGTCCAGTAGGCCTATAACCAAAAGTGACAATCTCAAAAATGAACCAGCACTGAAAGAGTTAAATTGGCCAAAAAATGAGACAGTAAGGGCTGAAAAACCAATTTTGAGTTGAGGATGAGGGGGGATGCTGAAAATTAAAAGTTTGTACATATTATGAATTCTATACCATGTTGGGATGTATACTTATTGTTTTGAAATTTGAATCCATTTTTACAAGTTTGGCAACATCAGACCTTTTGTGTATGTAAAAACTATTTTAGGTCATATTAGGCTATGAGGGCGCTTTTGCCGATAAAATGTACATGGACTTTTTCGATTGCAATAATTTTAACATCATACTATAGATAATCATTAATAGTATCTGCTCAGCAAATTTGAGCTCTGTAAACAAACTGGTTTAGTTGTGGTGCCCATTTAAGGAGGTACGTATGTAATTCGTGTATCTACACTTCTACATGTTCAAAACATTTTAACCTTGGCACAACAAAGTTGGCATAGAAAAATACCCATTTTCAAATGTTTAGGTCGCGGTTGCCATGGTAACGGATTTTGTGGTCTCGTATTACACTTGAAACAGGGACAATCATAACTTTGAATAGGAATGTCTTATAGAGCTGGTTAAGGGCTAAAATTGAAGCACTTGAACCAATCTGTGCATTAAACCTCAAATATTGGCTTTTCAACATGGTTTACTATGTTATTTATGCTTATGAATATTAATGAGCTGTTTTAACAGGCTTATTAACACACTGACCCATATCAAAATATTTATATTTTTTAGGTTTAATGCACAGGTCTTTTCAAAAGCTTTAATTTAAGACCAAAACCAACCCTGTAGGACACTCCTAACTGGAGTTATGTTTGTCCTTAGCGAAAAAAGTCGCAAAAACGCATTATCGGATAAAATGCCTTTTAAAGTCTAGAAACACCTATTTTGCATATTCTGTCAACAATATGCAAACTATTTCACATTATTTGTATGAATTATAATAGCAATATATTTATTACATTTAATAACAGTTAAAAAACCTACTAAATGTAAAGATTTTGCAGGATTTAATTTTTAAAGATCATTTCCTTAAAAATCACTGGATGAAAAACAATAAAAAACAAAAGAAATTACTTGCTTGTATTCCTTTTGTTTCTTATTGTTTTAATATGGATGTTTGAATTATAGGCCTGAATAAAATTGATCATAACTTTGGAACCCAATGTCCGATATACATGGTGTAAAAAGTGCTGGAAAGGGTATAAAATGCACTTTCTGTCCATTATAACTCTTAAAAGTGATGTTTTAACCTGAGTTACATACGTACCTCCTTAAGTGAAACACAAAACTACGCAATCTTGTGCCATAGGGTTGTGTGTAAGTCAACAAACTTTTGTTCCCTATTTTTATAATGGAGATGTTCTCAAATGTAATAAATGGTATCACAAGCAAACGAAACAAGAGCTATGTGTTGAAACTTTTAGAATATAATCTACATGCTGAAACTTTTAGAATATAATAAAAGACTTCAATTCTACAGTGGAAGAGGCCTTATTTTCCCTAATTATAATATTATTATGTTATGTTTGATATTTTAAATATATATTAGCCAAGGGCAGCCTCTTATATGCCGAAAATGTCAAGTTCATTGGTTCACTAGAAGCTGAGATAGCTTTCACATGGAAGCTTGTTTTGTATTTGTTAAAATGTGTTATAGAACTCATGTAATCGTCAAATTTCACATTTTCAGACCCCCCCCCCCCCCCTTTAACCCTTTTTGATTTTTTTTTTAGCCTGCACCGTCTCATTTTTTGACCAATTTCAATAAAAAGGTCTCAAAATGCTCAGGAGATCATGCTGCATCAAATGAGCTTTTACCCTGATAAGTGAATTTAAAACATGACCCTTTTTTGACCACTGTATAACCCACCACTATTATCAAGATTATGCTCAGACCAATATGTGAAACACCAAAAATTCTGATTTAATACATAAGCTATGAAAAATGTGAGCAAACTACCAGGTCTGTATGAATTAAAATTAAAATATTTTGACCCTCGAGTCAAAGACATTCGAAGCTAGCTTTGTCACACACAAGTTTTTTCTCACTCAATGCCCATTCACTTGTATAAAATTTTCTTTCAAGATTCAAAACGGAGTTCTTCAAAACATCTGGTTGAAAATAAAACAAAGCTTCGCCTTTAAAAAATTGGGTAAAGATTCAGTTTAGTCAAAATAAAATATGTTGGATTCATTGTGAACTCATTTTTGCGACCCGAAATTTTACATGGAATGTGGAAGGCAAGATCAAGACTGCCATTGATGCTTACACAAGGTTATAAGGCAAGTTCAGGCTGTAATGGTGGGCAAACAATGACTTCAGTCATGAATATTCAGTCATAGTTCAACAGATCAGCTAAAATACCTGATTTTAGCATTCCTAACAATGCACAAACTGATGATAAAAGGATTGCCCACAATTGCAGTATGGTGAAGTCTATTCCAACTGATTTTAATGATAACTAAACTAAGGTTGGTGCCAAATTAAGAAAAAAGTTTTGCTCTGTAACTGATGAATAAAACCATATCAAGAACTACTTTTCAATATCATGAATGAATCACATACCAAACACATACGTTTGAAACACAATGTGGACATAATGTGAAGGTTCTCTGGTGAAGGTTATAGAGTCCTGAAGTGATTTTTCATTGTATAAAAAGTCAAAACAGCAGTCTGCACAAGAAACATAAAATAATAATAATAATGGTATTTTGTCATCTGAAGTTATTTCAAAAAGTTGCACATTTCATTTTACCAAAGTCAAAAGAGTTACGCCTCACCTGTATAAAATGGCTCATATGTCATTTAAAATGAAAATTGGAATTCAGCTTTCATATAATTGATACCCTACTCATGACCAAAGACTGAGGAATACTGAAGTTCTGTATATGTAAAAGATTCAAAATCGTTTCGAAAAATATTCCTCAGTTGTTGTCCAAATAGGGTATCAAATGAAAGCTGAAATTCAAGTACTTAAACCCTATAATTTAACGAGGATCCAACTTTTGCAATTTTTTTTTTCACTTTATGTAAAAAATAAATAGTGTTTATGCTATTTTCTTTCACTTTCTATAAAAAAATATACAGTGTTTTACGTCATTAACTGCATATTTTGTATATAAAGTTTCTGCAATTTTTACACATCAAGTTACACCCTTGATTAAATATTATGAATGCAACATCCATAATAATGGTGTGTGAGCCATTGGTACAGTTGAGACAATACTTTTTTGATTACCACTCGATCTTGAAACAAGAGAGATTTGTTTTTACATTTTTATCAGGAAAAAAGTATCCCTATAACTCTGAGAAAAATAACTTCAAACTTTTTGAACAAGCTCTTCACTATGATCACCCATTGAATATGACTGTGAATGATTTTCAGTTCATATTCAATGCCTAAAAAGACTATGAAATTACAATTAAAGATGCAAATTATGTATTAGCAACAAATATTTTTCTGTTATGTGATCTTTATTGTTGAACAATGAATGAATCTAATTTACTTGAATATTTCGGGATAAAAAATAAGTGTTATACTCAGTTCTATTATAATGCCCTGTTAATGAGATGAAAATGGTGTCGATCATTCAGCAGTGAAAGCCCATACTGCATGGCAACTTAAATTATAGCCATGCACAATAACTTGTTGCTATAACAACGGGAATCAACAAACGTTTTTTGTGAAATATCTATTATATTTTTGTCATCATATAGGAGTCTTCATGCATGAAGAATTACAATTTTTTAATCAGTTCTTACCATAATATGGGAATCGGGAATCAACAAACGTTTTTTGTGAAATATCCATAATATGTGGCTTTTAAGATAATTCTTTTTGTGTTTCGAAAAAATGGCCAACTATAAAACTATTTTTTGATTGTCAGAATTATGGTATCGGAAATTGGATTGCAATAGCTAAATTTGTAAAATGTTGGATAAATTATCAAGTAACTGATTACTTTTTATACTAGTGTCATTTTTTATTAATCATCTAGACATTTTATTCTAAATTACAAAGCTATTCTGAACTCAATGCTGATGCCATTCATGCGTTGGAATAAGAGGATTTGCAGGGTGAAACATGACAGATGATTGGGTGAGTACTAAATTCCTGCTCCTTTGGGTCTTGAAAAGGAAACATCATATGTGACGTGTGCTGTCGAAACCGCTCACTTCTGGACAGGCCGTAGAAAGTGATTGTGGTATCAAATTGGTCCAAGGGGTGAAATTTTACTATTTTCAGATTTTGGTAATTTTGAATTCTTCAAACCTTCTTGAACATAATTCTTTAAGTTTGAAATAAAAATTCAATCCATAAAAAAAAATAATTAGAGACTTTTTTGGAACACGTTGTTTCTGCAAATGTGCTATTTTTCAATTGCATGTGAATTTACATGATAATTTTTAAAGCCTGATTTCTCAATTTCATGTTTTTGAGAAAGTCAAATTCAAAATTACATAACTTCGGCAAGGAATATTCGTTTCCAAAAATTCAAACATGATACTTCTAGTAGCTGAAGATAGGTAGATTATAGTTAAAAAATCTCAAAAATGATACTCTGCCCAGAAGTGAGTGTCACATATGTGCTGATCATATCCAGGGTTAACTAAAGAGTTGCAATAAACCGTTGGAAAATGCATGCAAACTTAAACTAGTCCCATACTCTAACCGATCTAATGAATCAACACATTTCGCAAGACTACACGAGACCACACATCAATGACAACGGGGATACAAATGGCTCATAAACTTGATAAATAATTAGCCAAGTAATAGTGTATATTTTCCACTACCAGGCACACCACGCAAAGTAATTTTTTTTGTAGGCCTATGATACACAATACATTATAATTGGCAAGTAATAGTGTACGTTTTCCACTACCAGGCACACCCTGTTATGAAAATTATTTTTGTTTGTATGATACACAATTAGCCAAGTAATAGTGTACGTTTACCACTATCAAGAGCACCCTGAAAAATAAATCATTTTGTATGTATGATACACAATACATTATAATTAGCCAACTAATAGTGTACATTTACCTCTACCAAGCGCACCCTGAAATGTACTGAGTAAATAATTTTGTATGTATGATACACAATATATTATAATTAGCCAAGTAATAGTGTACGTTTACCGCTACCAAGATCACCCTGAAATAATTTTGTATGCATGATACAATACATTATAATTAGCCAAGAAATAGTGTAAGTTTATCACCCTGAAATATAAATAATTTTGTATGCATGATACAATACATTATAATTAGCCAAGTAATAGTGTACGTTTATCATTAGATCACCCTGAAATATAAATTATTTTGTATGCATGATACACAATACATTATAATTAGCCAAGTAATATTGTACGTTTACCACTACCAAGGTCACCCTGAAATATAAATAATTATGTATGCATGATGCACAATATATTATAATTAGCAAATTAATTGTGTACGTTTACCACTACTAAGCACATCCTGAAATATACATCATTTTGTAAGTTTGATACACAATATATTATAATTAGCCAAGTAATTGTGTACGTTTACCACTACCAAGCGCACCCTGAAATATAAATCATTTTGTATGTATGATACACAATACATTATAATTAGCCAAGTAATAGTGTACGTTTACCACAACCAAGATCACCTTGAAATATTCATTATTTTGTATGTATGATACACAATATATTATAATTAGCCAAGTAATTGTGTACGTTTACCACTACCAAGCGCACCCTGAAATATAAATCATTTTGTATGTATGATACACAATACATTATAATTAGCCAAGTAATTAATGATGTACGTTTACCACTGCCAAGCGCACCATGAAATATAAATAATTTTGTATGTATGATACACAATACATTATAATTAGCCAAGTAATTGTGTACGTTTAC
Organism: Ophiothrix spiculata; assembly: GCA_000969725.1. NCBI lineage: Eukaryota > Metazoa > Echinodermata > Ophiuroidea > Amphilepidida > Ophiotrichidae > Ophiothrix > Ophiothrix spiculata. The sequence continues at coordinate 78,778 of JXSR01S075661.1, read as the reverse complement.
CACTACGAAGAGCACCCGGAAATATAAATCATTTTGTATGTATGATACACAATACATTATACCCTGGGAAAAAATAGTGTATGTTTACCACTACCAAGCGCACCCTAAAATATAAATTATTTTGTATGTATGATAAAAAATAAATGATGATACATTGTTGAATAATTAACACGCATTTGCTGATCTAATCTCTTAGACATATAGAAGAAGAAGAAGGAAGAAGAAGAAGAAAAAAAAGTAGAGAACAAGAAAAAAAAGAAGAAGAAGAAGAACTAAAGAACATGAAGGAGGAGGATACAGAAGAGAAAATAAAATGATGAAGAGGAACAAAAAGAGGACTTCACAAGAGTCGTATTTATTTAAAATTATCATTCTGTATAATATGTGTTTCCTTTATCTGACCAGGGTTTCTTGTCATCATTTGGATAAAAATGACCATGATGCAAACAGAGATAGAAATGCCTGTTTTTTACATAATTATCTCAAAAACTCATGACAATTTGTTTCATTTTCCACTCTTTGAAAAGGTATGGCTGTTATCAGTTGGTTGGCTTTTCACCGTGGCTTCACCATGTTATGCTGTTTTGCGTGTGTATGATTTCGAAACGGAGAAAGAAATATTAAGTACGTAAACTTTGATTCTGTATTAACTATCAACTTGTCACACACTCACTGATTTATCATAGCACCACATCAACAGGATTGATAAAGATCCTGTTCACGCTCTGTGGCCTACCTATGGCTATAAGGCAAGGTAGAAGAACATAAGAAGAGGAGGAGGAGGAGGAAGAGGAGGAGGAGGAGAAGAATGAGGAGATAAAGAAGATGGAAAGTGGAATTACTCAACCATAAGGCAAGCTCTTGTGAATTTGGTGTCACTTTAAAATAGATGCTAGCTAATCAAATGATGGATCAAATGATTAAATAAATTTCAACTATGAGATATACAAGTATAAGCAGTTAAAAAAACTTTCCAAACTTTTTGGAGAATTTCACAAACATCTTAAGTCAAGTTGATTTTTTTGTAACGTAGAATTAAATAATAACTTTCCCATTCAATTCATCCTAGATAATCATTTTTGTTTGTTTTTTTGAAGTTCACCCAACTATAGATTGTTACTTTGACCAAGAACCAAGCTATTTTGAGGAGAACAAGTATACCTGGGTTCTTAGCACAAAGTTCGCATGTGCATGCAAGACATTGAAACTCGGAGGAGCAACCACTTTTCCAGTAAAGCGACCATACAAACCGTACCGTTTTCTCTTTCCACCACATTTTACCACTAATACCAGTTTGATTCAAGAGATATTTGGGTGTGATCTGGGCAGTAAGTCTTTATTTTAAAATTGGCATATTAATGGTTCATTAGGGAAGTTAAACTAGGTTTATATGGTACATCGGGTCTTCTGATTGACCTAAACAAGTTGGTTTTGTAACAACAAATCTCGTCTAGTGGCAGTTTGGTAAGGATTTCAGTGGTAAACGATATATTAAATCCAAATACTTTCACTTCACTTTACTGATGCAAGTTTGGTTCATGTGGGATCATGATTATTATGGTAGTGACCAAGAGAAGAGATCAACGTCGGCCCATGAACCTCTGCGCCCGATTTGCAAACCCATTTTCTCTCATTTTTTTCATCAAACTCTTCCTAAATAGCCCATATATTTTGTTAAATAATATAATTTAAATAAATATAACAGAAATGAACAGAATTTCCCCAATTTTAATCTCCAAATTTGTGTATATTTCGCCTTGCGCAATACACACTTCTATAACTATTTAAATTTCCTCGTAGTAATCAGATAAAACCCGTGGTGTAATGGTAGAATTCTCGCTTCACGTGGCAGGAGTCACGGGTTCGATTTTTACTTTGGTCTTCATTTTACATCTTTTTTTCTTCATTTCTTTTCTTTTTATTTCAATTATATCCAATCATTTTCTTTGACCTATCACTCTCTATGATACAATTTTCTTTTTTTTTTTTCATTTTATCCTCTTTTTTTTCAATAAAATAAGTCATGAGCTACTGATAAATTATTGTACACTTCGCGCGGTAGCGTTATCCAGATAGCGAAAATAGGTATCTTCGGATGACCATTGTGTGTTTATTAGGAGTACAATAAGGAAACCTGTGATAAAATAATGTTAGGAACATTCATCTCCTTATGGGTATGTGTCTACAACCTTAATTGTACTCCGATTACAACCACAGTGAGCTTCTAAAGTTGGCCAATTTTGACAAAAACGCAATGTATTTCAATGGAACAAATTAGCGATATTTGAGTTTCTGTATAAGAGATTGGAAATACCGAAAAGGCTAATGGGCCGACGTTGATCTCTTCTCTTGTAGTGACCTTGAAATGACCTTGATGTCCAAATATCAACTTTTTATTTTTTTCTGGATTTGACCTAAACTACCCTCTTGTCCTTGAGTTAACCCCAATCAAGACACACTTTGGGCCAAAGGCTATTCATGGCCCAAGTTCGATCCATGTGAGGCCAATGTTAAAATAGTTATGGCAGTGACTTTGAAATGACCTGCGATGACCTCAGGTCAACTTTTTAAACATTTGTGGGATTTGACATCAAATGATCTTTGGACCTTGACCTGACCTCATCTTACAAAGATACACCTTTTTTGGCCATGGTGTTTTCATGGTCTCTGTTTGGTTCATGCGGGGTTAAGATTTCTCAAATTATGGCAGTGACCTTGAAATGGCCTCAAATCAACTCGCCAACTTTAACATTTTTTGACTAAGACATCAAATTACCATTTGACTTTGACCTGACCCTACCAGGACACACTTTGTGCCAAGGGGTTTTCATGGTTCAAGTTTATTCCATGTGGGGAGGGAGTCAAGGGTTCACTTGATCTGGAAATGAACTCAAATGACCCAAGGTAAACTATTTGAACATTTTTGAAATTTGACCTTAAATAACATTTTGACCTTATCCTGATCCCACTCTCCAAGAGTTGTAAATATAACCTTTTGTTATTGGTTCTCAATGATTCTTGAAAGTTGAACACAACAAAAATCCTTTTGTTGGTTGTAGAACCATGCAAGGGCCCCTTTATAGAGGACAAGCAAAGAATCACTCAAGAATCTCTTTTTGCGATTAGACATATGAATATTATTTTCTTTTTTAACAGAACAACCATGGCTACATCAAAGAGAGCCAGTTGAACATGTGACAACACCAAATTTACTACGATTCCTGCCTGCAGCAACCTTGGACTATTACTTCTCCATGTTTGTCGTACCGGATGGAATGCCCGACGAACACTTTGATACCATTAATAAGAAAGGCAAAAAGAAGATTTATAAAAATGAATTGACTGAACTGAGCCAATCTGCCCAAGAACACGAAATGCTTTTACCACACACATGTAAAAGAATAGATATAGCCTGATACTAATGTTTGTTGGTTTTGGTAGGCGGGTGCAACCCCCATTTCTGAAACAAGGGTCTTAGGATTTACTCTGAAAATGGGGTATACAGAACTGAAGCGATCGTCACAGTGACCCATTAGAGCTAAAGGATGGGGGCAATTTGAGCCCATGAACGAAACAATTTTGACATTTAAGATATATATTGAACAAAAATGTTCAGAGTGACAATTTACACCATGGTAAAATCCTGTAAGATAACGGTCAAACTTCAAAATATATCTCGTCAGAGCTTAACTGAATTGAGTTTGAACATTTATATATCATTCATACACTTGGTGCTTTGTAATTTATGTCATTTTAAAGGTGCAATTCGTGATTTTGATGTGACAAAACCTCACCTCTTTTCTAGCTAAATACAAATAAGAGTACAACATTTATATACTGAAAATTTCACTTGATTCCGACCGTTTAAAACATTTTAAAAATCCTCATAGACTACTGTGTTGTAATTTCTGTTGGGGCCCGACAATAATTAGAAAATGACACATTTTCTCAAAAATGCAAGTACATTTGACCTTATTTGGCACGAAAATCAAAAACTTGGCCAAAATCCTAAAAAGTTATGGTACAAAATAAACTTGCAAAAACGTAATATTGAGTAAGGTGCTTACACATGGTGCTTACTTTTGGGGTTCAATCCATTACTGATTACAAATGTCTGGGTTTGGATTCATCTATAGAATACCAGAACACAAAGACTCCAGTCCATGTTTCCCCCATCCTTCCGTGAAGGGGGGGGGGGGGTGTTCTTAGAAAATATTTGTATGGGGTGCTCAGAATTTTGACCATCTCGAAAAGCGTGAATTTAGACCCATTTCTATACCTTT
>JXSR01S075661.1:55235-68562 GCA_000969725.1 Ophiothrix spiculata | reverse complement strand
CACGACCAAATGTTTGGTAGCGAAAATTTTGTTTCAATTCAAGGCTGATTATGTTTTGACCCTAACTCAATATATGGCAAGTTGTTCAAGTTTCTGTTTGCTCCATCATGACAGTTTGGTTTAAAAATTGTAAATCATTATTATCACTGAACTATGATTGCAGCTTTTATTTTAGAATCTAGCGAATCACATCTGCTGGTAAACGGTAAAAGCAGTGTATTGAATCAAAGCATGACATGCCATGCAAGGTTAGAAATTTGGCGAGAATCAGAGAATCGATTCCCGCAAAGATTCTAGTAGCATTCAGATATGAGAATCAACTTCTCTCGTTCAAGTATTTAGTAATTGTAACCTCTTCCGTCAATTTTGATTCTCGCAAACCAAAACGAAATTTTATCCCTGCCATGTACTGAGTTTCTACAGTATTTCATTATAACCCACTATGCAACTCACCTATCATACTTGAAATGGATCCAGAAATTTGACCCTGAACCTTTTGGTCCAGCCAAATAGCCTTCCTTAAAGAAATATAAGTGTTAAAATGAAGCGCCCCCCATTGTTTTAAGCTTATTGGGTTTGTTTTAATGGACACTAATACCCTTCAAATGACCTACATCTTAAATATGCATATTAAGTAGTCATGGTGATTCTATGATAATCCTTCATGAATTGCTTGAAGAGGAAAGATGGGAAAAGGATGCCTTGAAATTAGAGATAGACAGAGAATAAAAATTCCGTAAAGCTGCTGAAAATAATGCCCAGCTTGCTCAGCAAGAATTAAAGAAAACATGTGAAAAACATGTTCTAACCAGAAAGAATGATCACAATTTAAAGCAGAAACAATCAAGGCACAAGAATTGTCAACTAGACTTCCATGGGTCTCATTGAAAAGCATATCTTAACTCCTTTTGCAACAATAACAAGCAAAAAAGACCACATCCTTGATATCAAAATAGGATTATTTAAGTCCGAAATGGTTGAATCTGCTGAACCAATCATGAATGGATCCGCACTACTGTATCAAGACTGTCCCCCAAATAAAGATAACGTTTGAGCATCCTTGTACCAAAGGGCAAGCCCAGAATAGGATGCTCTGACAGAGCAAATTGTAATTTTTTTCTGTGAAAGTTTTTCTTGAGTGACAGCTTTATGACTACATTGGTGGAAAAACGAAACACTCAGTGTGCCAAGAAACATTGGGGAAACAATAAATCACAAATATCAAGTCAAAGAATGAAAAAGTAACTCTTAAGTGGTTCAAAGGTTTGGTTTTGAGGAAAGCCTCTGACTTGGAGAAGCTTAATTGATGCTTCAGAAGATGACTTACACGCTTCAGAAGAAACTTACATATGATGGACCTATAGCTAAAATAGGCCAGCACATCATTGGAACTCAATAACAAAAACAGACAAACGAAAGTCAACACAAACTTATTTGGTTTAAAGCAAACTGTAGGGGAACTGCACTGGATTATTCACCATGTATAGGGTGTGCCAATAAAAACGCATGATTTTTTGTGATTTTTTTTCTGAGAGAATTGGGCTACATGTAATAAAAACAATTATGAAATGTTATTGTACATAATCTCAGCTTCAAATAGAATTTTGTTTCGTAAAATTTGAGCGTTTAATTCTGAAGTTATTACAAGTTCTGTGAATCCCTTAAAAATTGGGTTGGTCCGATTTCTTGTTCTTAATTCCACAATCAATAACCAAAAGTAGGTGTCAATCAAAACATTAAATGACAAGTTACTTCATCTCCAGATGAAAACTTCTATCCCTTACTTTCATTTTTGTTTAGTGTTATTTCAAAAGCTCATTGAAAGTATTCAATCAAGCCAAAAAGGATGTCAAAATAACTTTTACAATTGCCAGAAATAACGATTTCAATTGTTTTCTATCCAAAATTTCATGTTCAAAGTTTCCCCAAACCTGAATGTAAGTTCGTTTCTGAATATCTGGCATGATGTGAACCTTGATTGTAAAATTTATCTTGATACGCAATGTAATTTTCCCCAATAATTACAATTGCAGCTACTGCCTACGATTCTTTCAAAAGCCCTTGAATTTTTTGTTTTATTTTAGAGCTGACACTGACTAAAGTACCACAACTAAAACCAGCAAAGCTGAGACTGCTAAAACTAAATTTCATAATTGCTTATAATTTTGTTCTTCAAATCGATCATCTGTTTTGTTTTCAATGAAAATAATAGACCAATAATATCTTTGAGCCACAAATAATTATAAAATTAGTTTAGCGGGTTTAAATTTATAGGGGCTAATGTCTTGGATGCATATCATCCTAGGTTAACATACTTCATCCGATGACCACAAATCGGTCAGATTGAAATTTGTGCTCCATTTTGAAAATGCTGTATCTCCGGACAGGAATATCCGAATTGGATGAAACAAAGGGCATAACGAAGAATATCATTAATGTTTTGATGAAAAAAATAAATTGTTTGCTTATATTTTAAATATTTTTGTTTTCAAATCTTGCGTTTTTATTGGCACACCCTGTATAAAAGAAATAGAAGAGGAAGTGGACTCACATATAATGAATAAAATTGTCAGTACATATGCAATGATGAATAAGCTAACTATCCTTATAAACCAACATCAAACAACCACTTATCTTTGCTATATATATTCCTAAGCTCAGATGTACATTACAGATGTTGATTTCTGCGATTTCGTGGTATGGACAAGGCATCCCAAATGGATTAACGGAAAGTCAGAAGATGATCAGAAGACCAATTATATCTTTATATCCAAGTTTGACATGGCATCCATTGTAAATCAGAAAGTAAGAGTCAGCAATTTGAAGCGTAAATTTGTGTCTGAAGCAGAGGCCATTATAATAAGAGCTAAAAAGAGTGAAGACACACATTATGTTGAATATCCTGGTATGGAGATGCTCTAATTGGGGAAACAAGAAATCACAAATATCACGCAAAAAGGGGGGGCCCTTAAATTTTTTGAGGTCGAAAAGGGGGGCCCCCAAATTTTTTTTTTTTGCATCAGGCCCCCCCCCCCTTACAAGTGTTTGTGAACGGTCCCTCACAAGTAAAGTCAAAGAATGAAAAAGTAACTCTTAAATAGTTCTAAGGTTTGGTTTTGAGGAAAGCCTCTGATTTGGAGTCTAAGCTTAATTGATGCTTCAGAAGATGACTTACAAGCTTTTGAAGAAACTGGTTGTTCTACATTTTATGATCCATAGTGAGAAACATAGAGTATGAGAACAGAGAATGTTGTTAATGGTGTGCCACTGTTGAAGTGCCCAGATGTGTGTATCAATCAGCCTGTCGCTATTCATGCATTTTGCGAGGAACATAAGTTAGCGATGGAGAAGGTGTGCCCTAAAAAATTGCGAGAATACTTGAAATTTAAAGGTACTTATTGGTCAAAATCATTTAAAAGGAAAGGATCGTTCTTCAATTATTACTACTTTCATTGAAGGAAACAATAAATCACAAATATCAAGTAAGTCAAAGAATGAAAAAGCAACTCTTAAAGGAGCATGGTCCGATTGCTTCAACTTTTTTTCAAACTTTTTGAAATTTTGGTACCAAATGTTGCTCATATTTTTCTCATTACCCATGTGAAATTTCATGGCTTAGTTATGTTCCGTTTTGGAGATATATATGAAAATGTGTCTAATTATGGTAACCATAATTAATTTTACACAGTAATGTATAGGCAGCTCTGAAATATAAAATTGTCCATAAAATCAAAATGGTATAACGAAATTTTAAACTGATATCTCTTGAGTGGTCTTCTTTCCTATCACAATAAAAAATAAATTTTGAAAAAACGGACCAAGCTCCTTTAAATGGTTCAAAGGTTTGGTTTTGAGGAAAGCCTCTGATTTGGAGAAGCTTAGTAGATGCTTCAGAAGATGACTTATAAGCTTCAGAAGAAACTTGTTTTTCTATATTTTATGATCCATAGTGAGAAACATACAGTACAAGAACAGAGAATGTTGTTAATGGCATGCCACTGTTGAAATACCCAGATGTGTGTACCAATCAGCCTGTCGCTATTCATGCATTTTGCGAGGAACATAAGTTAGCGATGGAGAAGGTGTGCCCTACAAAATTGCGAGATTTCTTGTAATTTAAAGGTAATTATTGGTCACCGGTTTTTCTATATTTTATGGTCCATAGTGAGAAACATACAATGTGAGAACAGAGAATGTTGTTAATGGCATGCTACTGTTGAAATACCCAGATGTGTGTACCATGCAATCAGCCTGTCGCTAATCATGCATTTTGCGAGGGACATAAATTAGCGATGGAGAAGGTGTGCCCTACAAAATTGTGAGAATCCTTGAAATTTAAAGTAATTACTGGTCACAATCATTTTAAAAGGAAAGGATTGTTCACCAATTACTTTAATTGAAAACCAAACAGGTGATAAATATGAAGAAAGAATTATTATCATTAATAACAACAACATCCATGGCAGATCAGTCTGCAAATATAACACATTGGCAGAACAGGGCCGATTTCACTAAAATTTAGCGATAGTCGCCAAGTCCCATTTTGATCGCTAACTCCGAAAAAGATTGCTAAATAACAATCATTTTTAATGATCGATTTCACTAAAAGAAATCGATTATTAATTTTGCAATCGCTAACTTGAGAGTAAGTGATTGCTATTTAGTGATTGCTATTGAGCATCCGCTAAGTTTAAAACAATCGCTAAATGTGTCACGTGTACTTTTCGCAGCATTTTCATAGTGTTGTTGTTTTGAATCATCATATTTTCACTATTAGATGGTGTAGGCCTTCTTAACAAGTTCTATCATGGCTTATCTTATGTATATCAATAATGCCAGAGCTTTACAAAGAGAGAGAGTGTTTAGGGACAGGTTTAATCCTCTGGATACCTACAACGACAAAAGAATGCATAAGCACTACCGGTTTACAAGGAATGGGATTCATACAGTGTTGGATATATTAACTCCGCATTTACAACCTAGCTGAGACAGAAAGAAGTCATGCGATTGATGCTACTACTCAAGTGTTTGTGGCACTTTGATTTTTTGCCACGGGGTGCTTTTATAGCACCTCTGCTGCTCACCATGGTGTAAGTGAGGCAAGTGTCTGCAGAATAGTTCAACGAGTTGCTGAGGTTCTTGTTGGACTGAAGGAAATGCACATCACCAGAGATTTGATTTTATATGCCCAGTTTAAACTGCACTGGCAAATGTTAGAAGATGAACTAAACTGAGAATTGACTTCTGCGTCCGTTACCCAGAACTTCATTAGACAAATACAAAAAAAGACGGTAAGAGCTCAAGCAACTATGTCTGGCAGCCCTTGAAAAAGGAAGAAAAAAGAAGAGCTGAAAAAAAAAAGAATAGTGCAAGAAGCAATTGATAACATTTTTATAGACAGTCAAAAGAAAAATGAAAATGGTGCCTGGCTCATGTGTATAGCATAATATGATACAGAAAAAAAAAATGCCATGAAAAGGCAGCTGAATAAGACTTAAAAATTAAACTTAACCTATACCACATCAATATGTTGTCTGAAGAAAAGACTCGCTCAGAAGAAAAACTTTATTATTATTGAAAATATTATCAAAAATTTATTATTTGTACACAGAAGTTCCACATGGTAAGAGGCCAAGTATAGACCTTTTCAAAACTTTCCGAAAGCAAAACTTTTACGAGTAATTTCCGATAAGTCACAAACTAAAAGTGACTCTTCAACGCAATACACAGAGAATGAAGCTCAATGCAACGTACTAGTTGATGCGATCAAATGTAAACTTCGCAATAAGATGAGGCTACAGAGTCACTTTTTTGGCGGCATGACTTTAATGATTACAATTTCGTTTGACAGAAGACATCGTTCGAAGACAACAACAACACTGAACTACTTCTATTTATATAATGGGTCGTATTTGTAGCATCCGCGAATGCTACAAAAAGTACAAGATTCCAAGAGAGCTTGGGAGAAGACACAAATTATTTTGAATATCCTGGTATGGAGATGCTCTAATTGGGGAAACAATAAATCACAAATATCAAGCAAAGTCAAATAATGAAAAGTTAACTCTTAATTAAATGGTTCAAAGGTTTGGCTTTGAGGAAAGCCTCTGATTTGAAGAAGCTTAATTGATGCTTCAGAAGATGACTTACAAGCTTTTGAAGAAACTGGTCGTTCTATATTTTATGATCCATAGTGAGAAACATACAGTATGAGAACAGAGAATGTTGTTAATGGCAAGCCACTGTTGAAATACCCAGATGTGTGTACCAATCAGCCTGTCGCTAATCATGCATTTTGCGAGGAACATAAGTTAGCAATGGAGAAGGTGTGCCCTATAAAATTGCAAGAAGAATTCTTGAAATTCAAAGGTAATTATTGGTCAAAATCATTTTAAATGGAAAGGATTGTTCACCAAATTGAAAACCAGGTTATAAATTTGATGACAGAATGATTATCAATACTATATATATAGGTCCAGTAAGAGAACAGAGAATGTTGTTAATGGCATGCCACTAAGTCAGTGGTGTTACAGTAGCTAGGGGAGGGCAAGGAGGGGGGGGGGGGCGCAAGTTGCCCGGGCGCCACCTCCAGGGGAGGGGGGAGGGGGCACCAAATAGTCACTACATAAACATAATTGTATTGGTTGGACCAACATTTCATGCAGTGGCGGCAGCAAAAGGGGACATACCGCTAAAATTAGTGAAAGCGGAATTAAAGTTTAGACTCTCTGAAAAGTGATGATTAATTTACAGCGTATGGGTACAACTTGGTTAAAACAGCAAACAACTTGCACTTCGTTCAGTTTTATGAACAAAACACGCTTCATGAAAAAGCTGTGTAACAGTTCGTTCAGACCTAAAAATATCTCTAGCGGTCCATGGCAAGAATGTACCGTCCACACACCAAGGTAACTTGCTCATTTCAGGAGTTCCAAGATATTTTTGACTTTCTGAAAGAAACTACACGTTTTGCAATATGCAAAAATTTTGACCATAATTTAGTTCACCACTTTGGAAACAAAGGGAATGCTTACCTTGATAAAGATTGTGGAGCTAGTTATACATACACAATTAGATCCAAGGACTGTGAAATTCTAACTTCAAGAGTTCCAATCAGCCTGTCGTTAATCATGCATTTTGAGAGGAACATAAATTAGCAATGGAGAAGGTGTGCCCTATAAAATTGCAAGAAGAATTCTTGAAATTTAAAGGTAATTATTGGTCAAAATCATTGTAAATGGAAAGAATTGTTCACCAATTACTTTGAAACCCAAACAGGTGATACATTTGAAGAAAAAATGATTATCAATAGGTAATACAGAAACATACAGTATGAGAACAGAGAATGTTGTTAATGGCATGCCACTGTTGAAGTACCCATCAGATGTGTGTACCAATCAGCCTGTTACTAATTGCATTTTGCGAGGGACATAAATTAGCAATGGAGAAGGTGTGCCCTACAAAATTGCAAGAAAAATTCTTGAAATTTAAAGGTATAAATGGTCAAAATCATGTTAAATGGAAAGGATTGTTCACCAATTACTTTCATTGAAATAAAAACCAAACAGGTGATAAGATTGAAGAAAGAATGATTATCAATAGGTAATACAATTGACTCATTCAGAATAAACAAAACAACAAAACTGGTTTATCTAAAGACAAAATCGTCAATATATTGACTCATCACAACACATTTGCCAAAGAATTAGTTTCACTGACACTGACGCCAACGTAACATCAATAGCAGATCAGTCTGCAAATTGTAGAGCTGAACACATTGGCAGAACAGATGGTCTGCCAAGATTGTGGACAAACACTAGCCTTGGTAGATATGGTGAAGGAAATATACAAAACCAGTAATGCTGGTTGGTAATTCATACAGCACCATGGAAAGAGTTAGTTAAAAAAAAAAGTGAAACATTGCAGGAAAGAAAGAAGCGCAATCAGAACAAGTTAAGTCACAAAGATCGATGACTTTACTGACTGTGTAATTCATCAAAGGTGCAAAATTTCTTTCCACAAAACAAGATTCCTACTGCCAGAAATACTAATCAATCTAGGAGGACAGAACCCTGCCAACTTTGAGCTGCAATTCTGTATATAAATGTTTTGTGAGAAACTGAGTTCACATACTTGAAGAGTAGAACAATTGTTTACTGATCAAGAGAGATGATACCACCGAGTGGGGACATCATCATATCCAACAAATTGGTAAACACATAAAAAAGTGCAAAACAAGTCTTTCTTTCTGGACTAAAAAAGGATTTAAGGATCTAAGTGGTCATAGAAGCTCTTGTGGCTTTTGAGACTATTAATAAAGTCGAGGCGACTACCATTCAGAGATGAATGGGGAAAAATTTGAACAATCATTTTCACAGAAATTGTTTCCAAATATTCCTGACACATTGAGTATATGGACTTCAGGGGTTACCTTCAGTAAAGGTGGAAGGGATTTCCAATACAAAATGGTTAAAACAGCAAATTCAGGAAAGGCTAATTTCCAAACAAATTGTGTGGTCACCGGAAATGATTGTGAAGAAACCTTAGGGTATCGTGAAAAGACATAACAACTTATATGTCAATTGCAATCTCATGGTCATGGAAGACTGTCTCTTTTCCATAAAACATGTAGCGGAGAATTTACAAAAAATATATTTTTACGTATGTTGCTGTATTTTACAAGTTAAAAAGTCATTAATCTTTAGAAAAAAGTATCTGTGTCACCTTACGATCATTATTGGAGTGAGGTGCAAGACTTGTCTTTTTGACAAAATGTTCCCATTCAATGGCAGTTCTCCATTCAATTTTTTACAGAAAGGCGCTACTCTACCAATAGATACAATACTACACCTTGATGTATTATTGACAACAATGTCAGGTTGGAAAGCTCAAGAAAATTATTCGTACACTCTGTGAGTCACGTATGAATGTACGCAGAGTGCATTGGAATTTCACAATTCACTGAGCTTTTAGTAAAATGAGACAAAATCAATGGCACTTGTGGTAATTAATTAAATTTTTATTGTTGTCCAATGTAATTGGCCCCTATTTGCATGGTGCATATCACTGCTAATCGATTTCTTAATGATTGATAACTGTTAGTTAAAGTACATTGCTTTGATTACATTGTATGATTTATATTTTTTTAAATTTTGCAGGGGAAGAAGATTATAAGGAAGAAAAGATTCAGAGAAGAGGAGCTCCTTTTTATGGCTGACTTCGTTGGCCATAATAGCCAACTGCTATTTGGGTCTGTGGCCCATGGTACACAGAGGGCGAGTCTTATAACTAAATTGAATATTATTCAATGACTTTCATGAACTTGTCTGCATAATTTGTCCTGTTTATTTACCTGATTTGGAGTCTTACAAATCGAAAATGGAAATTCCAACAAATTAGCCACATTTCAGATCTGGAACAGGGTGACAAATTCAATAAGAATGCCAGAAGTTGACGGTTGCTCAATTTTGGGCATATTTGTCAACAGGCTATGCGTCATGCCTAAAATGTCAATTAAATGCATCTTTGTGCATTTCAAATGGCACAACTGAGAACTATACAGTCTATCATAGTAAAAGTATACATTTTTGGAAAGGTTCTGTATGTATGTATGTATGTATGTAATGTTTTTCTTCAAGGAATCTAAAAATGATACTGTGTTTGATAATAGGGGTAAATCTGAAAACATTGTGACAGCAACAACCTTTTTTTTGTGTCAAAATATCAATATTGATTCTGAATGATGAATTTAAAGCCAGATTTGTACACTTCAGGTCAAGACCCAAGGCCATACATATAGTTTTTTGAGCTTGTATATATGATTCATAGAATTGTACCAGGATGTACCTAGATGTAAACTGTTGAAGAATTTAAGCTGATTAATGAGCACATTGGCATTTATTCAATTTTTTATTTCAGGAAGAGATAAACCATTCCTCAAATCTGTCTGACGTCCACCGTCCACAAATATTATCTGGAGCAAACCGTATGCCTTGTGTTGTTAATATGTGGTCAATGGGTAGGGCTGTGTCTGAGCTTGCACAATATATTATTTGAGCAAAAAAATATGTTATGAAAAACCCAATTTGTATAATTTGTCCGTGGTATGTCTCCTGAACCTAAAGGGCTACGGTATTGAAACTTGGTGACATGAAATGTCTTGGTGTAAACTTGCGCTGTGTAGGTTTGGGGAGTGGTCAATGTCATTCAAGTTCAAAATATTATTTTCAAAGTCAAATACCAGTGGAGCTCGTGTGGTCTAGTGGAACGGAGCAGGACTGCGAATCTGTAGGTTGTGAGTTCGAGCCCCGCTACAGCCAACGGGTTATGTCCTTGGGCAAGACATTTAATCCTAATTGCTTCGTCGACCCAAGCGTTATCATGGGTAGTTACTAAGAATATACTCAATAGGCGCCGTGATTGTAAGGCAGCCGCGTAAGTTTGTTATATTCTATTGGTAACGGAATAAATGTAAAGCGCTTTGATTGTGGAACTTGTGGAAAAGCGCTATATAAGCACCGACATTTATTTATACCAAAGTATTCATGTAGTTGATCCAAGATCATTCAAGGTCATTAGAGGTCATTTCAAGGCTATTATGATAACTCTATAGATACCATTGGATACCACAATCAGGAATGGTCAAAAGTTTGAACTGGGACAAATTTATGCAGTAGGTGGTCGATAAAGCTGGCAAGTCTACTGGTTTGCAAACAAGCTTGTAATAATATTTAGACCGGGGTCCTCAACTAGTTCTTACAATGTGGATGCAGTGTTTGTGTCATGCACCAGTGCAATGATGAAGAACATGATGAGTACTGGCATCTGGTTTAATGATAAGGTTAGGTGTACAATCGAACACCTATTTATGGGGCAATTGGTCCATCAGACACAGGCAAGAGTCTCATGGCGAAGATGGTGCTGTCAACATTTGGCCTAGAAGATGCAGTGTTTGTGTCATGTACCAGTGCCATGATGGAGAACATGATGAATACTGGAATCGCTCTGATAAGGTTAGGTGTACAACCAAACACCTATTTATGGGGCAATTGGTCCATCAGACACAGGCAAAAGTCTCATGGCGAAGATGGTGCTGTCAACATTTGGCCTAGAAGATGCAGTGTTTGTGCCATGCACCAGTGCGATGATGGAGAACATGATGAATACTGGCATCGCTCTGGTGTTTAATGATCTAGACACCTTCATAAGGTTACCTGTACAACCAAACACCTATTCATGTAGCAATTGGTCCATCAGACACAGGCAAAAGTCTCATGGCGAAGATGGTGCTGTCAACATTTGGCCTAGAAGATGCAGTGTTTGTGTCATGTACCAGTACAGTACTGGAAGAGATGCGATCTTTTAATGATCCAGACACAAGGTCAAAACTTAAATAATGTCTCTTTTTTTTTCTTTCTGCTTCATTCTCTTTGTTTTAAACTGCTCTTCTCGAGAAGTACACAACACATAAAGTTGAGAGTCACCTGAGGCGATGCCTGAAGTACACCGCTTACAGGAAGGGAGGAAATAAATACAGGAATTTTGTTTGGAGGCTTGAAACACAAAATGTATGAATAATTCACATGAAGTCCGAGAGACCCCTAAGTGATTGTTGTTCTTCATAAAAATAGAGTAACTCTTTAATTTGGTAATGAGGACCCTAAAATTCATATGAGAACGTGTTGATATTGTTGTTTATTGTTATTTATATAATTGAATCTTCACAAAAAGTGAACTCATGAAGCTTGGCAGTTCATTATAAAGACATAGATCCTATAGACCCTTGCAAGTTTCAGGAGGCTGCATACTATAATGGTTTGAAAGGAAGGAAGCTACTTATGCTATGATGAAAGCTAACTTTAACCATAGATTCTATGCTTTAACTAATTTGATTGGCACCACCAGACCTGCTGAAAACCATGTATTTACGACAGCTACGTAAGGCCTATAATGTATAATTTATTTTTTTAAATATCAGTCCCATGCAAGAAGACACGATGAAATGGTGCCAGGGTGAAGGTCTATCCTACAGTACAGAATCTGCAACATATCGGTAAAACTGACCCCATAAAAGTTTTTGTAGGTCCATCACATTTGAAAATTTGACAGGCAACACAAAAGAAATTGTATACTTTTATTCTCATTCTTAGTCACACATTTACATGATTTTTAAGCCAAGAATTGATATCGATAATTTGACAAAATCAATAAACATCATTATTTGAAAAATGTATTCTATAACAAAATGATCTCAGAAATTCCTATACAAAAGCCTTCTTTAGCAGGAATCCCAACACGCAATTTCCTGCCAAGCTGATTGAATGACCAGGAAAGGTAGGTCTCTGGATCAGTAATACTACCTCAGCAGCAATTCCAACAAGAGACAAAGATGACTGGATTCTGTGGAAGAGAAGCTGGAGGAGCTGATTAAGATTTCATATTTGTTAACAAACTCGTAAGTAGGATCTATATTGCCTTGCCCGAATCGGGATGGACAATCTACAAATTTAGCCAAAATTATGGCTTAAATCTCTGGTGAAATTGAATACTACTGTCTGGAAGCAATATGAGCTGATTCAGATTTCATATTTGTTAACAAACTCGTAAGTAGGATCTATATTGCCTTGCCCGAATCGGGATGGTCTATCTACAAATTTAGCCAAAATTATGGCTTAAATCTCTGGTGAAATTGAATACTACTGTCTGGAAGCAATATGAGCTGATTAAGATTTCATATTTGTTAACAAACTCGTAAGTAGGATCTATATTGCCTTGCCCGAATCGGGATGGTCTATCTACAAATTTAGCCAACATTATGGCTTAACACTCTGGTGAAATTGAATACTACTGTCTGGAAGCAATATGAGCTGATTAAGATTTCATATTTGTTAACAAACTCGTAAGTAGGATCTACATTGCCTTGCCCGAATCGAGATGGACAATCTTCAAATTTAGCCAAAATTATGGCTTAACTCTCCTGACTGGAAGCAATATGACAACTTGGCGCACATTAATATGCACTTTATTCGTCACCAGAAATTTTACAGGCAAGAAAAACTACCGGCTTATGAAAACTCCATTACATTGGAATAGAACAAGGAACATAACTATACTAATCCAAAAGAGATCAACATTATAAGTGCTGTGGAAAATACCATTACATTGGTATAGAACAAGGATGGTTATATTACTGTTGCTTTTAGTCTTGGAGTGGACATTCCAGATAATAGAATTGTTTCTAAATTCTGCATGTACTTGTAGATGAGTTTGTACAGGAGAGCAGTCATGCAGGTATGAATGGCATGCATGCCATGCTTATGGACAAGTT
>JXSR01S075661.1:39592-55185 GCA_000969725.1 Ophiothrix spiculata | reverse complement strand
TACAACAAAGATCCTGCTGTTTATTCCAACATATATGAAATAAATTGATTTTGTTATATTTTCGAGGTGAATATTTGGTATGCTTAATTATTAAACAATTAATTCAAAAACAATGCAGGTCAAGATGAAACAAATCATTACCAGACGGACACAACAACCATACACGCTAAATGAGCAATATGCACCCTCTGCAAGACGGTACTCTTCACCTTGTTTAGGCTTTCGCCATGGATACCCAACTTGGTACTTGGTACCAAGTAAGCTAAAGGAAGCTTATTATTTACAGAGCTCCAAGATGTTTTTTAAATTCAGTTTTGAATGCAGGAGGAAGACCGGAGTGCCCGGAGAAAAACCTGCGGAAGCGAGTATGGACTGAAAACCAAATGTACACTAGTATTTTCCCCTTCATAACAATCTTATAAAAAGATTTATTGCAAAAAGTATTACTGGACAAACGCAAAGTTAAGTAAGAATTTTCAAATGTAATTTTCTCGAAATACATCAAATAGAACACTACGTAATCTCATATCTTTATTTCCATAAAAAAAAACCAAAATATAACATTAAAACACAACAGTTTTATGGAGGAAAGGACTGGAAGGCCAGTAAGGCCTGATAATAGTCCTCCCCTAAAATAAATGACAAGTTCCAGACGTAATGCAACCGACGACACTGTCATGTTTATCTAATATCCATAAACATACAACTTGAATTATGTGATTTTGTTTACAGCTCATCCTCTCGGTATGTCAGACAATACAATACCCAATAATCAAATTCAACATCATCAAAATATTCATCATCTTTCCCAGCTCATAATTCACGACTGCACCATTACCCTGCTTGGCTTGCTGCTCATGACGATGCCGATCCCTGGATTCAGGTGATATTTCATGCCACAGTCCAGATAGCAGGCATACAAACGCAGGGAAGTGGTGGCGGCTATTACGTTACAAGTCTGAAGATACAAGTGGGAGACTCTGAGCAGAGTCTCCCGTATATCACGGATCCAGGTGGAGGAGATGTAAGTTTATCATTTATGCATTCGTATCCTAAAATACTGAAAATTAGAATTTTAAATTTTCAGTCCACTCTTGTAAACTCTTAATTCTTGCCTTTGAGTTATTTAAATTTCTTTGGGATGCAATTTGAAATATCATTTGGGATATTTTATATTGCACCCCCCCCCCCAAAAAAAAATAACATTGTAAAGTATGTAAAGGCAATTAATTTTCTGTCAAAAGCGAATGCAATATGACTCAAATTAAAAGCAGAGGAATTTGTTTTTTCTGTTGGACAAAATGCACATACAAGTATGCAAATCACTGGTAATACGAAGTGGAGTCAGCCGTGGAAAAAAAGAGTGCAATTTTAGTATAGCATGAGGTGAACATTTGGAACATCTTTTAGTATAATTATTTTGGTACAACAATTTTTTTAATGATGTTCTGAATGCGCACCTCAGGAATTTTGCACTAGAATTGTACTCAATGTTTTCCAGGGAGAACTTTTCACTTCATGCTAGGTGATATTTACAGTGCTGATTTTTTTATATTATTATTTGAGGTATTGTTGAAAAAATCTCTATTGGCTTTGGCATACTACACTTTACCTGTAGCATATAAATTGTAAAGGTGAAGTGAATTTTTATAAAGTGTATAAAGAATAATAATAATGTACAACCAACAGCACTTTGTTTTTACCAGAAGCTAATTAATGTTTCCTTGGGTAAGAATTTTTAAAGAAGAATTAGGGTGTAAAGCACAAGGTAGGTATTGCAGTAGATTATCTCGTTGTTGTTGGTGATGGCAAGACTTATGACCATCTTATCAACGTCAAAAGAGAGTATGTATTCTGTCGGATGCAGTTGTTGAATTTGGCGTACTCAGTCCTTGTTACTGGCGTGAAACTTACTGTGCGATGTCTATGAAGTGAGCCAATATTTCCACAATATTTTATGTCTCTGCTCTGATTCATTAATTTTTTCTTACAATAAAGATGAAAGACATATTTTTGAACAATATATCAAAGAAAGCGGTTGATACAAAAATTAATTTAGCTGAAAATTTAAATTTTGTAGACTTTTTCATTGACCTCCAATGCAATGTTTCACGCCAGGGAGTAACATGGAACAGCCTCAATTGACCAATCAGAGGACAGGATTCTAGTCTGTGACATCAGTGCGTCCAACAGAATAGACATACATTTTGACCAGCCTTTATCTAAAGACACCAATGGACGACCTTGTCTATATAATTCCATTGGAAAATAGGGACTCCAGACACATTTGTAGTGATCAGGACAAAAAGTTACTTTTTCAGGACAAGCTGTGTTACTAGTGTGACTTGACACGGGCTGAAAAACAAAAGCATTGTCTCAGGTTCATTTGGTCCAAAGCCCCAAGAGCCAATGCATTTTGTGTGGGTGTGTGTGTGTGTGACAAAAAATGGTAAGCGATTTTTTTAATTGCATGATGAACCTGTCTCCTCCATTCTCTATGTTCAAAAAATCTTAAAAAATGCTATTTTTTTTCAAATTTTCCAGCTTAACTTATGACGATCCAATTGATGAACCCAAGAATATTGTCCATGAGAGTCATTTGATGCAGCTATTTTGCCATTGTAGAAAGGCAAAATGCTAAGGAATATGCAAAGTAGAAAAGTGCAGACCAAAGTTTTTTGGGTCGCAGCTCAAAGATACAGCCACCTGTAAGGTTTGCCACAATGCCACTAGCTGGTACAGCCAACCAAGCATCAGTAACCAAATTTTTGCTGGAAATATACACCTGTCTGTTGCATTCCAATTTGCTGGGGGAAGCCCAAATCAGGCCCTGAAGATACTCCAACACATGAACATTCAAGCTATCTCCACCAGTGCATTCATGGAGCATCAAAAACTATACCTACAGCCACCAATTACCAATGTTTGGAACATATCCCAGTTGCAGCATTTTAGGTTGCTGAGACACCTTGGGAAGGCGATTACTCTCGGAGGAAACAAAGGACACAGAATGAGTCTGTATTGAAACATCACTTGTACTTTGAAACGAGTACAATTGATTGGTTCCTTATCAAATTTGGGTAATCATATGTGGTATTGTGAATTTATATACATGTGTGAACGTCAGAACTAAAAATTGTATATACAGTGTTGTACAACCAGAAGCATTGTCTAAAGCAGAAGCTAAGTAATGTTTCCTTGAGCAAGAAACTTTATTAGCTCTCAGCTTCTTTTTGCATATGACAAGCATTGAGCTGAAAACAAAGATGAAAGATATGATGATTAAAGAAACATAATGCAAATTATATGATATTCCATGATACAGGCATCAGATTACACATTCAGAAAAAAAGCTGAAAAGTCTGGGGAAAATACTCAAAATTAGGTCAAACAATATGTAGACTCTCCGTTAGCAACATTCATCTTTATTTTCCCCATCTTTAAAGATGTAAAAAAGCCACTTGTATACAAGAAAGGATCTTTATCTTATGCAGAGTCAATATTTTGTCTGAAAGGAAGATGAAGCATCTGTGAACAAGTCGTCAAAAAAACAAAAAAACAAACAAAAAAACGCTAAAATCAAAAAGTTAAAAATACTGGAAATAAAAAAAAAATATGAGTCTATTTTAATACCATGAAAGAGTCTGGTAAGTTAGACCTGGTTTTACTTCAATTTTGTATCACAGATAAATATATATTCAACTGATGTTGTCATATCTTGTGTTGTTTGTAACATTTGTAGTTGATTCTTTAATTTTGAAAGATGTTACCAATTAAAATTGCTACAAAAGGTTTTTTTCATGGCTGTAGAAATTTTGACCTGACCCGGTCTAACTTTAAACCTACATTTTAAACCTGTTGTGCACATGGATCTTCGTTTCTTAATGAGATTATTTACGAAGCAGTTTCCTAATTCAAAATTCATTTGTCTTCTTTTTGCACATTCAGGAAGAAATACCAGATGAGGACGATGATCATGATAATGATGATCATGATGAAGTTGATCCAGACTTCACAGAGATTATTCAATGGGCACATAGCTGCCAGTATAAGTATATGGTATGTATACATTGCTCATGAGTGTAATGATGATCATGAAGAATGTCATCCTCCAGAAGCTGCAATTGACCTTGACTACATCAACAACAAGATTGTAGAATTGGCTCGTAGCTGCCAATATAAATACATGGTACAGTACGTATACATTGCTCATGAGAGGTATTGTGAAAATATCTGCCCAAGGCGACTAGGGAGTGATGATGATGATAAAAGTACTAGTAGTAGTATTTTCAAAGTAAAGAGCAACTAAACAATCACCATGAATTTCAACTTGCCACCAATATGAAGTATGTTATACAACCTCATCAGCCCCATACATTATTCTTGCAACCACCAATATGCTATGAAAGTCAAGCAATATGCAGACAATCCCACGTCCAAAACTACCACTACTTGTCATCTTCCAGAAGTTGCAATTGACCCTGACTACAACAAGATTGTAAAATTGGCTCGGAGCTGCCAATATATAAACATACGGTACGTATAAAATACTCATGAGGGTTATTGTGAAAATATCTGCTGAAGGTGTCTGGAGATTGTGGGTCTACTATATTGCCCTCAGCCCATGTGTTTATAAAGTGTATAAACAGGGTAAAGAATAATCTCACTGCTAAAATCCTTCTGTATGATCGTCAATGGGGGTTCCATTTAGAATATTCCACTGATGACTGTTTGATTTTTCTCACCGATCTTAGAAATTTCATCTTGACTCAGTCTATCTTTAAACCTGGTCGAAATTTTAAACAACGTGTGCATATGGACCCCGGGGGGGGGGGGGGTACTTAGTACAAAAGTGATTACGGGGATGTGCCACAAACTTGGGTAGCAAAATCAGGCTGTCTGGTATTTCAATGGGTCCTTTTTCTTTGCAAAATGTGGTATTTTGATGGGTCTGTTTTCCAAAATTTGCGCAAATTTGGGATTTTTTTCTAAATTTCAAACAAAAATTAGAAAATTTTTGCCAAATTAGCGTTAATTTTCGAGGAAATTTCATTTTTGTATAAACTCGACTCAAATTTTGGGAATTTGGTATATGGATGGGTCCCTTTTTCTTAAATATTGGTATATGATGGGGGGTACTTCAAATTTCAAAGCGGCACACCCCTACCAAAACCAAAATTGAGTACCCCCCAAGATATGGACCTTTGTTTCTTAATTAGATTATTACGAAGCAGTTTCCTAATTCAAAATTCATTTGTCTTCTTTCTGCACATCCAGGAAGAAATAGCGGAGGAGGAGGATGATCATGACGATCAAGCTGACAATCATGATGATCCAGACTTTTCAAAGATAATACAACTGGTACACAGCTGCCAGTATAAATATTTGGTACGTATACATTGCTCATGAATGTAATGATGAAGAATGTCATCTTCCAGTAGGTGCAATTGACCCTGACTACAACAACATTGAAGAATTGGCTCGTAGCTGCCAATATAAATACATGGTACGTTAGTCTACTATATTGCCCTCAACCTATGTGCTTATAAAGTGTATAAACAGGGTAAAGAATATCTCATTGCTAAAACCCTTCTGTATTACCATCAATGGGGTTCCATTAAGAATACTGCACTGATGGCTGTTTGATTTCTCTCACTGATCTTATTTGCAAACATATTTTCACAGGCCAGATTCTTGAGAATGCTTTAAAAAAGCCTTTGACAGCATGAACCATGTGATTCTTTGTAAGAAACTAGAGGCTAGGGGAATTGACCCCAGCTGATTTAAATCATGTTTATCTAACAAGCAGCAACTGGTGAGCATTGATGGTATTAATTCCAGTCCAAGGCAACTCTCCTGTGGTGTACCACAGGGAAGTGTGCGAGGCCATCTTTTTGTTACAGCAATGACATGGAAACTTCTATTCATGATAAGCTGTTTTTGTATGCAGATGATAGTGTATTCAACACCTGCTTGGATTGATTCAGTGGTTCGGCATCTGCAGAAGAAGTATACAGCATGCGGAAGCGGGCAAAGAAGAGGAACTCGGTAAACCATTGGGCTAAATTTCGCAAATTAAGAAATCGTTTGAAAAATTTGATCTGTTCAAATATGATAAATATATTGCCGGGTTTGGTTCAACACTCTCTGAAAACCCAAAGCGGTTCTGGTCCTTTTTTCGATCTAAAACTAGGACGAAATCGTTACTCCAATTTATCATTTACAATGACATGTCTGCTTCCACTTCTTTAGAGAAAGCCACCCTCTTCAATAATTACTTCTTCTCTGTTTTTACCCAACCAAAGGTTTGTTTATCGCTTCACACTGTTTCCAATTTTCAACACCCCCATCTTGGCAATCAAATTATTCAGGTTGAGGATGTCATTAAAATACTCAAAATCTCAATGTAAATAAGGCCCTCGGCCCTGATGGTATTTCACCCACTGTTTTAATAGAATGTTCATGTGAAATTGATGCTCCTTTGTGCTACATTTTTAATGTCTCTTTAGTTGAGGGAAAATTACCCAACCAGTGGCTGAATGCTAATGTAGTTCCTGTTTTTAAAAAATCTGATAAGCAGCTTGCCTGTAATTATAGGCCTGTTTCACTTCTTTGTATATGGATGTGTCACTCATAATGGATGGGCAGCCAATATTTTAAGTGGTAGATGCCAAAAAAATCCCATATTTTTTTTCATTCTTAGTTAGGTTTTTATTATTTTCTGCATTTCTAAATGTTATTTATACCTAAGAAATGCCGTTACACATCATCGTTTGGGTCTAATTTAAATAATCACACCCCTCTAAAAAATTGTAGATCCAAGAGATGAAAACAAACACGTTCTACACGGTAATACGCTCGCGGCCGATGCTAGCGCCATGCATATTCACGCGCGTTATCTAAAAGTCACATAATTTACGCACTGTTCACGTACGCGTTGCCTTTTATCATCTGGTAATGGATGGGCTGATTTTTACACAGAACCAATCATTTTGCTTATTTGACTAGCTAAACTCTGCCCCTGACTAAGAATGTCCAATTTTTGGTGTTACACTAGTGACAT
Source organism: Ophiothrix spiculata (assembly GCA_000969725.1). Lineage (NCBI taxonomy): Eukaryota > Metazoa > Echinodermata > Ophiuroidea > Amphilepidida > Ophiotrichidae > Ophiothrix > Ophiothrix spiculata. The sequence goes on along the minus strand of JXSR01S075661.1, from coordinate 48,122 downwards.
AGCAAAAAAGTTGGGATTCTGGTGCCAGATTAATGATCACAAAAAACCTTTGCATTGTTGAAGGTAATAATGAATTGTCCAACATATAATGATAAATTACTTTTTCTACACAATTTTTGTATCAAAATTTGGAAAATGAAAAAAAACAAACCCATCCAATATTTGGAAAATGTCCATCTATGATAATTTTGGATCACCCTTTGATTGAAAGGCCTTTTGTAAGTAGGCCTAACATGACATTCTGAATACTTGTTGTGGGTCTTTTCTTCTTCTTGTCATTGTTGACTATCTGCCTTTCTTTTTTCTAACAACACACAATACCAGTAGCTACAATTTGAATAGATGAGGTTAATCCCTGTTCGGGGGGGGGGGGGTACTTATAGTACAAAAATGGTTGCAGGGTTGTGCCTCTAACATAGGTTACAATCAGGCCGCCAGGTGCATAAATGGGTCGCTCTTCTTTGAAAACGTGGTTCTTTGATGGCCCCATTTTTCAAAATTTCCTAAAATGTACTTTGATGGTTCTACTTTACAAAATTTATGTCAAAGTGGCGCGAATTACTGTGAAATTTTTTGATTTTTGGTACATGGATTGGTCATTTTTTTCTTCAAAATTGGTACATGCATGGGTGCAGGGGCGTCGGAACCGTGTGGGCCATGTGGGCTTTGGCCGCACCACTTTTTCAGCCAGAAAAAATAAAAAATTAATAAGTTTAATTTAATGTGTTTTATTATGGTCTTTGCATCATTGACCATAAAATGATACTGTATATATTCGTTTTTAGTAACTACTTTCTTCTGAGGCTTAGTTGTGTATTTATTTTTGATAACTAATGGGCCACAGGCCGCACCACTTTTACCATTGACCGCACCACTTTTATTTTCCTTCCGACGCCCCTGCATGGGTGGCACTTCAAAATTCTCAGAGGCACACGTTTATCCAGACCAAAGTTGAGAACCCACCCCCTCCCCCGGGGGTTAATAAAGTTACCAACTTTATAGAGGCCTACTATCCACAAAGGTGCCAGACTTTGAACAAAGGAAAGTTGCTATTGAGTCTTGTACCACAATGCACTGGTGTTACCTGGTATTGGAAGACTGTGCTGTGCAATTACTTCTGAAAAGATTTTTCATCGCAGATGTATAAGACTGAACTGTGGTAAATCGCACATCCATGCCGAAGTTCTCAATTCATACGTTACAAGACACGAAAAGTAAATATTACATTTATGTGTAAGAGTGTAAAACGAGGTCAAAAAAAGGTCAATTTATTTCACTGTCAGTTTACACAGTTAGTTAAAGCATAATACTTTTGGAACTGTGACCGTATTTTGGGTTCGCGAACGTGGTTAGGTTTCGTTTGTCCAATGACGTTTCACCTTTTATTATGAAACCTATTAACACAGGTTTACTACGCATTAACATAGAATAGTTTAAAGATGATTTCATGTCACATCTTTTAATGTGTCAATTAAAACATGCTATAAAATGCAGAATATAGTTTCAAAACATATACATTTTCTAAACAAGCATTTTAGTAAACTGTCATTATTGATATTCTTAATAATAAATACAACTCTGCGGAGTAATACGTGAAAGGTCTAGTAAATTGGTTTCAAGTAGCGTCCCTTCGAGCTCTTCAATGTTGGACCGATTTACACATATTTCATTATATTTAATACGCGTCAAAATTTAATTCTACGGTTATTGTTATCAATTCTTCCTTATCGAATTTTTGAGTTAAAATGAATATATTCTATAAATGATGAGTTTGATATAGTTTATCTTGAACTGTAAGCTTATATCTAAAACTTCGTGAAATAAATGGCGCGTATGAATATATAAATTATAACCTGAATTGGTCCGGCACCGGCCAGGTGAGCGTCCTTTTGCTTCGTGACCTCTGAACAAAGTGCATCGCCCCGAAAGTGTCGGAAAAGGAATACTCAAATTAACCTGGAAAATTTTCGTTTGTGTAATTCTGTGACTTACTGACATTTGCTGGATTACTAGGAGAACAGCTGAAACATGGTAAGTGAACTGATTGCTTCTAATATATGTTTTGGTTGCAATTGAAGCGGATATTTGATCATCTTGCATACACATGGCTTGCCACGTGTGTACAAATGTGTAGCATGGCATTGGATGGGTCATCACAAAATTCAAATCATCATGCATTATGATGTATGATGTAGGACTGAACTACGTAAACGCACACGTGTTGCAACTTTTATTGTGTTTGCTAAGTTTAATTGGAGTACTTTTATTGTCTTGCTGTTTACAAGTACAAAGATATCAACATGTGGCCTTCTCGTTTAATGAGCGTATCTTGTGAGCACAATGATATTTGGTAACAGTAGCGGCAAGCAATCCAGTGTCATTGCTTTGTTTTTTTTAATTATGATGTATTTGAAGCCTACTCCATATATAGATGGGGACGAATTTGTCAATTGCATGCTATTAGGCACCTCAAATTACAATGATTTGATGTCAAGTCATTATGCGGGGACACCTCACAATTTAATTGCTTCAGACTTGCCATCTTTTACAACAAGTACGGCAGATGCTACTGCAATCAATGTTGAGTTGTTTAATTCAACATTTTCTGGAATATTGGCAGATATAGGTATGGATATCGGATATTCTTTGTCCCTCTATTCCAACATTTCTTCATATGTTGCTTTCAATACGCAATAGTACTGTAGCTATTGTCAGTAATACTAATGGAAGTTACACTCTGCTGCATTCATATAGTACTACCGAGTCTGGTTATCCATGTGAAAATGGGTCATCAGGAGTGTTATATTTTGATTCGAAACAATCTCTTATTCAATACTTAATCATTGTGTTTGAGCAAGCCGACTATCAACTGATGATCAGCTTTTAAATTTACAATTACTGACTAGTGCAAATTGTCAACAAGGGGATCGCTCTTTATTTGGGAATGTAGCTGGAAACCAATGTACAGCAATTGCTCTTACTACTTTGCTCATGAATACTTTGATACTGCTTACTCAATGGAATGAATGTGACATGTTCAACAGTATGTTTAATGGTTCACTTTTGTATTCTCAAATTATTTCAGATATGTATGACGGTGTTCCAAGGTTTTTATTGTACACAGACTTACCAAATGTAGTAAGAGGACCAAATGTTCGGTGGTCAATAAATTATCATACTGATATTATTTTTGGTTTAGTTAATATGAATACCACTCCTTCATTTGACGAAAATAATGGTGTCAGATCTCTTCATGCGGGATTTCAATTAGCTGTAAATGTATCTTCTAATATGCTATTGAGTATGGGGACTACAAAAGTTGCTGTATTGTCACTTGGTAACAATGATTTTGTGATTGTAGATTCTCATGCTAGAAATGAGTTGGGACTACCCGAATCAGGTGGTGTTGCAAGAATGTTTTATTTCCTGTCACTTTCATCAATGATTTCTTACTTAAACACCGTTTATGGTGGACAGCCATTTGATATTACACCAGTTACTATTGTATCTGAACATTTTGATAATAGCCCTGAAAACAATTTGAGTGCAAACAACATTGATCAGTCGTCACTCCGTCAACTCGGAGACCAACCAGATTGTAATATATCTGATCATAGCTATTCAAGAGTATTAATGGATAATTATACTATCAACATTGATGATTTATGTGGTGATGATTTGAAATATGAAACACATTTGCGTCAAACTGCTTCGCAACACTGCAATTGCTGTCAAAAAAATGTATTTGATGACCAAGTTTCTGTTTTACCGTCTTCTTCTACTGTTGAAGAAATAATAGGTCATAAAGTGTCATCTGAAAAAGCAATTCTGTGTAATATATGTTGCAATTCAATTGTGCGTGGAAAACGCCCAGCAGCTGAAAGAAGATTGATCTCTCAAATTCAAAGTTATATGACTATAGTAGTGTTGCCTGGTGGAAAATATGCTGAAAAAGGCATTGCCATTCATTTCCCTCTTGATATGGAATCATATTATAAGCAGTTGCAAAATGTAACAAACGAGGACTATTTGAATGTTGTATTATCAAAGACTGGAAGTGATGAAGCTAAAACTATTCCAATGCAACAATTGGCGAACATGCAAAAAGTCAAAAAAGCATTGGCTTGGTTACAAAAGAACAATCTTTTGTACAAATCGTTCAAAATAAATTTCTAATCCAAACACACGTCTCAAGGAAATAACAATCTGTCTTGTATAATGGATTTGATGTCAAGTGTACATGAATCTGGAGTTGCACAACTTAATTATTCATTACCTGATCTTGATATATCAGATTTGGTTAATGACAAAAAGACGAAAACATTGTCTGTTCCTGTAAAGTTCGATCAGCCAACATGGATTTCCAAAGAACCACATGGTGAAGAACTCGCTTTTTCATGGTTATTTCCATATGGCAAAGGTGGGCTTAATGAGCCACGTGAAATACCTTTAACTATTTTGAAATATTTTCAGCACCGAATATATAACAAAGATTCAAGATGGAGAAAAGACATTACATATCTGATGTTTGCAGTAAATCACATGGAGCAGACAAAATTGTCACAAACCATCAGTATACAGATGCGTGTACATAAGCCCGGATCAAATACATGTACTCTCAATGCTGGTGACATATCAACTTTGAATGACAATCCACAGATACGCGCAGGCTGCTTTATGTTTATGAAAAACATACGTGGAACAGTAGCGTACTGGGCAAACATCTTGAGCAACTTACTAGCAACAGTCAAATGCATAGGACCACCAACATTGTTTTTAACATTGTCTGCTGATGATAACCATTGGCCTGAACTTGAAATGCTTTTGAGAGAATGTAATACACTGAAGCATCTAGTCGTACTTCAAAAGCTGATTACGTACGTAGAGACCCATTGTTGAGCTCACTTCACTTTGAGAGACGTTGGAAAGCATTTTTAAAGTTTATTCTTAAAGGAAAAAACAAACCTCTTGGACATGTCAAAGACTATTTTGCAAGAGTTGAGTATCAAAATAGGTTCACCTCATCTTCACATTTTCTTATGGATAGATAACGCACCCAACTTCAGAAATAACTCGGAACAGGAAATTGCATGTTATATTGATAAAGTAATATGTACAAATGTACCTGATAAAAGCACAGATCCGGTGTTGTTCAATTGATTCACCAATCAGGTGATGATATTGGTGTAGAAATTGCTCCAAATACGCATGAAGTCTCAAGAAATACTGATGAAACATTTGTATCAACAGAACATGATTTCTTATCAATTGACAATTTGCCTGAAAATACACTTGCATCGAACAGTAGCTTAGAAATGCTCAACCTTCAAAACAACTCGGCAGAACATTTTTTATCTCTGCAAATGGGCAATATATGTGACCATGATTTGCAAAAACATGTTGCCAAATTTAGTGACAATCAAACTGCAGTATACACAGATATAGTTCATCATTTTGAATTGGACAAAACAGAACCTTTACGTGTTTTCATAAGCGGCGGAGCTGGAACGGGTAAATCTTTTCTGATCAATGCAATTGTACATTGGATACGTTTACATGCCTGCATTATGCCAGGTCTTGATCCTGTGCTTGTGTGCAGACCTACAGGTATGAGCGCAAGAAATATTCAAGGCAAAACATTGCATTCTGTATTCAAATTACCAGTACAACATGGAAGAGAACCTGAATACAAACCATTATCTAGTCAATTGTTACAGAAATTAAGAACACTGTACAAATCTGTGCACACCTTATTAATTGATGAAATATCCATGGTTTCAGCTAATACACTGACCTTCATTCATCGCAGACTTTGTGCTATCAAAGACAATAATGACTTTTTTGGTGGACTTAATGTCATTGTTATTGGTGATTTCTTTCAATTAAAGCCTGTCAGAGGAAAATTCGCATTTCAAAATGCACTGTTATGGGATTTGTTCAAAACGTACATACTTAAAATTTACATTTCTTTCTACAGATAGTACCAGATGATATCATTATTACTACAGAGCCCCTCCCAGGAACTCAATTCCAGAAGACAGGAAGCATCATTGGGATCGAGAGTGTCAATTCGTATCCGTTGTGCAACACTTGCACATCAAACATCAAACTAAATAACAATCAATGTCCTCGGTGAAAGAAAGACTACTCAAATGAGCCAATCCCCAAAGGCTATATTGTACAATTGATGGTTGAAAATGAAGAAGAAGAAGAACCAACAACCATCAAAATCTTCAACAATCAGCTCACTCAAATACTACCAGACCTGCCCAACACCGAGTCCGAGATGTGTGACAAGCTTGCAAATACATTGCCCAAACCTGTGACGTTCACCGAGTCACCAAAGAAAGACAAGACATTGTCTCCTTTCAAAGTCCTTTAAAGCATGTACTATGCAACTCCTCACATCATGAAAACACTTAGAAGGCAACATCACACAACTCTAAACATTGCGTACTTTTACCTAGAATAAACTATGGCATCAACATGATAACAATTTGCATTAATGACGGCAGATATTGTCACTGTCCTATCAACCACAGGAATCTCAATTGTAATCGGACTATTTGAAACTTTATAAGATGGGAATCGACCGATCTCAATTTTAGGTAGATCACTCATACACTAATAAGAATTGATATTGCTTAAGACATAATTACCTGTTTAAAGACAAATCATACATTAACTGTGTACTCTTCCATTACTCATCTTCAATAAGTATTTTCCATAACGATTTTCAATTAGTGTATCTGATGTTGCAACATTAATTATAATTCATGCAAACATTGATAGGTTTCTGGTACCTTGTTAGACAGCTCGGATCTGTTAAATTTTATTTCTGAGTGTATTGAGCAAGTTGGTCTTAAACATACAATATATAAATTTCTTGCTTTTTATACCCATTAGACAACCGTACTCAGTCAAATGTTTAACACAGGCGTTAATACAAAGTAAAAAGTTGCATTGTTTGGTTTTTAAATGTTCCTGCTTCACCTACATTAAGGAACTAACAAACGCTAACACATTAATGTGCACAAACCTTGCCTGAACAAGTAAATAATACATTAAAGGAGCTTGCTCTCATTTTTCAAAAATAAGTTTTGAATGTCAAACTCACATTTGTATTTCAAATTTCAGCTCAATCAAACAAACCATTTTGATTTTATGGACATTTTTTTATTTATTTCAGAGCCACCTATACGTTACTGTGTAAAATTATGGTTACCATAATTAGACACATTTTTATATGAATCTCCAAAACAAAATGTAATTCAGGCGTGAAATTTCACATGGGTTATGAGAAAAATATGAGTAACATTTTGGTTTAAAATCTCAAAACCTTCAAATAACATTCAAGGCAATCTGACAATGCTCCTTTAATTAGTACCCTTTTGACATTATCATAGATCATGTGTTAATTGCTGCTCTTGACAAAACACTATTGTTGTAAGCTATGTACCGATTCAAATATGAGAGTTTGTATGTTATTTGTATTAGTTTGTATCAAGGTTATTCACAACTTAACTTTAATAGCCTTCAAGATGTAAGCTCCTATTTTAATGTGTAGTTTACACTAACTACAACCAGATAAATTATGTATCCTGCTATGCTGTAACTTTACAAATTGGAAAACAACTTTCAATAAAAGTGTAGCCTCCTATTTTAACAATTAACTAACCTGTGAGATGCGTTTTGCAATATTTTGCCCTAATACTGCTTTGACTTGATGCAAACAGAAGTGCATAATCCTCAAAGTGGTTCTGTTATATGTGAATCAAATAAATTCAGGCTTAGTACACTACTAAAGCTTTCATCTTCTCCTCAATTTGTTCAAAACTGCTAAGAATTTAGGTTCTGTTTTTCAATCACAAAAAAGGTTATCATATAATTCAAAAAACCACTAATTCCTGTTGAACCCTGCAAAATTACAATCGCATCCTACATCTTAAATATTTCTTGTAGAATAAGTATTATTGTAGAATAGGTATTGTACAATAAGTATTTTTTCCATTTTGTTTAATTGTATGTACTAAAAGATTTAAGGGCCTTTGAGACATTTCATAACGTTCATTAATATATGATGTCTTCATCTAATATGTTTCAGTTATTAGATAATATAGTAGTTAGGTAGATCCACAACATGAGTGTCACGTTGGGTATATATTCAATTTTCTTGATGAAACTGGTAGTCGAGAGCGTGTACTTTAAGAATCTGGATGATGCCAAAAATTCACGCTTGAGCAAATTTTGTTGTTTGCGTCAGGATCCACACCCTCTTTTTTTTCAAATACGCCTTATGTATGAAAATCTGATTATTTGGTGTAAACATACCGTGTTTGATATCAAACTAAAGCTAATGGAATATGTACTGCAAATACCTTTTAACTGCGTCTTTTTGTGTGCTTCAAATTCAAAATGGCCACCAAAATTCATAAATCAAACGAAAAAAATCTGTTAATATGTCCAACATGGTAAATTTTCACTAGAGTAAGCAAATTTGTATAAATAATATAATTATTGTTCTAAACAT
>JXSR01S075661.1:7955-38552 GCA_000969725.1 Ophiothrix spiculata | reverse complement strand
GTCGATTTCATTGAAAATATGGCATTTTGGCGGTCATTTTTGAAGTTGAAGCATTCAAATGACCTAATGTTTAGAGAGTCATATTATATACTTCATTAGCTTTAATTTGATACCAAACATGGCATATTTACAACTCAAATGGGATCTGTCACACTTAACATGGCATGTAAAAAAGGGGGAACGGCTTTGACGCTAATAACAAAAATTGCTCAAGCGTGCATTTTAGGCATCATTCAGGTTCTTAATGTACTCGCTCTAAACTACCAATTTCATCAAACAAATTGCATATATACCCAACGTGACACTTATGCTATAATTTGGATGAAATCTACCTGACTATAGGAAAATACAAATTATGTACTGATGCTATATGTTAGGAAATCTCCATTAAAGGTATGTATCTCGATTTGACATATATCCATACCTGAATAAAGGGTCATCACCAACCTATACGCAATAATTGTAAAATTACATTTGCATACTTTCCACTAAATTAATGCTTCACAAAAATATGTCTGACAATAGCCCATTAAAACATACAGATTATTTATTTTGGTTAACAAAATACTTCAGTACCTCAACTTCTTTAAACAAATCTATTAAATGAACATGACAATTTGTGGGAATTTTAAACAAAACACATGCTTTCATAGAGTATCAAAATGTCCCATTTCATTTTATGAATGTAAGTGATCGGAATACACACCTTTAGAATAAAACAATCTTCGTTGTAAAACATTCATTCACATCACACATAGTATATTAAAATTAAAGGCCATCATTCAACCTCATGGGGCTTTGATTTAGTATCAAAAAATATATACTACTTCTAGTTGAACCCAGGAGGATGAGAACCTAAACCTTTAGGAATCGTATTCTACATTTTGACAATCTTTACATTACATATTTCATGTTAAGCCACAGAAACAAAATCTGTCTCACCTTCCCGAACATTTTAAAAATTTAAATTTAACACATTTTTTTAAAGGTTTTTGACAGATTTTCAGCTTCTATTTTCTTTTATTAGAAATTTTTTAAATAATACCGCGAAAATAGTGGCCAAAAAAATAAATAATAGAAATAAAGAAGTCTTTCCACATCAGCATCACCCTTTCACTAAAAAAACAACAACAAAGATTAGGGCTTAAATAGTTTTGACATAAAGTAAGCTGAGACAGGTTTTTATTTTTGGCCCTTACTGAAGTTCAACTTCTGTCAAACATTTATTCTTAAGTGCCAATCAGTATTAACACTTTCACCTTGTGGCCATCGCATTGTGGACTGCTTACTGTTAGTACACTTTCACAATTTCTCTTTGTTCACTATGTTATGTAATCATCTTATGTTAAACAAGTCACTCTTGATCGTGTTCTCAAGTGTAAAGACATTTTGTACAATAAGAAGCTATTTTTATGTAATGTCGCCTTGCACACTATAACAACTGCAGCTTATTTTATAAAAAGATATTTATATAAACTTCTATTACATTTTTCTATTTTTGTTTGTACTTTTATAACACTGTAAGTAACTTAGACTTAATTTATATTTTAATAATTTCATCACCTTTTCTTTACAAGGTCTTTTTTGATAGTATATCTTACCTGAAAGGATATAAGTTGCCTCTAACCATTTCAACCACCATCCTTTCAGACTTGTTCTCCTACCCATGAATAAGATTTGACATTAACAAAATACAACATTCATGTCTCGGTAAGCAACTTTAGCAACCTAACCTATTTCTATCTCCACGCCCACAAAAACATAACACAAATGCTAATGTTGCAACCACTCCACCATGTTAACTGTGCCAGTGGAGCGTGAACATGACAGAATGTCTATTTTTAAGTCGCATTAACACTTAGTTGATCTTAATTTTCTTACAAAGTAAATTCTTTATCACATTATATTGTCAATATTTTTCAACCACAAACCATTGCAGGAATTTAAACTACCCCACTGGTTTTTATAGAATAATAACTGACAACCATTACCAACAATATATGTCTTTAGTCTTGACATCCCTAAGCCGCAACTGGGTTTTAAACACAAAAATATACATTGCCTCATAGAAAAACATTGATTATTGTGGTAGTATTATCATTTGTTATATTTTGTCCTCTTTAAATTTCTGTATTACAAGTGCATCTGTATATTTCTGTATTACAAGTAAATCTGTATTTATGTATCTCTAACTATTTGTAGCTTATATATTGTAATTTTAACACTTTGCTATAATAACTTATACTCTTAAGTCTTTATACCTTTGTCTTGTTTATATTTGTAGATTTAGAATTTAATGTTTACCCCAAAGTCTGGCAACTTCAAAACATTTGGGCAAATGGTTAGTTTTGTTCCATTTAATACATTCAGATGACATGACCAGTTGGCCTAACCATTATTTTGTGTTATCAAAATTCCTGTTGCAAGAAATTTTGTTAACAAAGTTCAACTGATTTCAATGAACATATAGGTCTCTTTCTTTACATACCTCAAAATGTGTGTTAATATGTTTCTCTTTCAAATTGTAACTTACAGACAGGCATTGCTTTAACTTGTATTTTTTTACATTTTTATACTGCATTTCTAATAAACTTTAAAAAAAAATCAAACTGTACTCTGTCAACCTAGTCTTTTTTGGTCATTCGTATATCTATCTACAACGCTTCTTAGTCTGACACGCTGCCTAGGCGATGTTTGTCTTTTTTAAAGACAATTCTTGTTTTAGTCTGCTATTTCTTTTATCGTAAACTTTGTTTCATTTGTTTATTGTAGATTCAAGCACAATTGTACTAATCAGGATGCCAATGCTTTTTAGGAAAGAAATTTAAGTCCCAGATCAGACTTTGATATACCGGTACTTACTTCTAATTCTAAAACCATTTAAACATTTCCCCTGCAGTACGCAGATGATTACAACTACGAACAAAACCAAAACGACTGGCAGTTATGGCCTCATGACCCAGGGGCGGCATCGAGGGCAGCATACTATGGTATAGTATTCCACAAGTAAGTATAGTGCAAATTCCTATAAATATTTTATGCAATTTTGTTATTTTGGTCCACTTTTTGTGACAAAACTTCAAAACAACATCTGATTTCATGAGTGCAATTTCAGAAAGACTGAAGTTATTTTTTCCCTTTCTGATGGATTTAGAGATACAGAAGTTTCATTTGAATTAAGCATGGGATCATAATAGCAAAGCCTATTTGTACTTTAACATTAAGTGCAAGTAAGGGGTACCGGAGATGGACCCAAAAGACCAGCTTATAAGATCGAAAGGAAATACAATAGAATTCTATTTTTTTTCCCCTTAAGGTGAAGCCTTAACAGGGTTTCAAATTATTATGATTCTAGTTAGGGTACAGCACTTCACTATCCTATGTTTATGACAAGGTCTAGTATTGTAGGCCTACTAAAGTATTTTATGTTTTCAAAAGTACAGATCTCAGCAGCAGTCCTAAAAAGCTCATAACAATTAACATAAAGGAAGTATGCCCAGTTTTAAGCTTGCTTTTAATATGATTTTGGGTAAATAGACTTTATCAGTTTATTCAAAAATCTACAATATAAACTAATAGGCCTACTGCGATTTTGTAGGTTTAATCGACATGATCAATTTTTATCCCCAGGAAAATGTGTTTGTTTGGACCGTTCCATACATAGTTTTGGTTACTCTATTAGCCTACTTTTTTCAGCAAATAGGAGGATTTAATTCAAATAAAATCGGGTGTTTTTTTATGGAAACCTGTACCTCAATGGTGACCGTGTTAAATATATTGCGCCCAAAGTAGGTGGATCAACAATTATGATGGGGATGTTTGCTTGTTTGTTTGTTTAGATGGGCATATCAACACTTGGTTCTGATGAACCTAAACTCGAATGAGTAAGGCTGCAGATATCTTTCATGTGCTCTGGCCAAAGGCCATGCCCAACAAGCAAGGAAACAATTTTGATGATGCTCAATTGTGCAATTGCACTGCCTCACCTCTTTTTGTAAACTACTTTGAATCTTATTTAATATTCCATGTGCAGGATCAACATGACCAATACAATATGTGGACATCAGAGCAAACTACATGTAGTAGTACCAGTGGTACCAGTAACTTATCAGCAGCTGCTGTGCAACAACAGGAATGTATCCCGAGAGGAGGGACAAGGGGGCACCCAACATAATGAGTGTACACATGCATGGCCATAGGTTTTCAAAATATACACTCAAACAAGAACATCTGGTAACATTTGTTATAGGAACAAACCCTTAAACATGTTAAACTTGATTTTGTCTCATGCATTTACTCATTTACTTTTGCAATGCAACTTGAACGATGAAAAGGTTGAAAATTTGGGTTAAGAAGGGTGTGTTGCATCCTTTGTTATTTGTGATCTTGTTAAGCATGATGCTCTTTTAATGCAAGAATGTGTGAGGTGGTTGGGGTTGAGGTGTGTTTGTATGCAAATATCCTAGTAATAATTGCGTTCATCTATAACATTATGATTCTTTTTATTCAGACTTTAACAAGGAAGAAAATATTGCCAGCCAAGCAAGCAAGAAAGGTCTAAAGGTATGTTGTGGTATAGAATCATTCTTTCCTGTGCAAGAACTGTTTGCCACAAGTCATGCACTTTCTTTCATTGTGTCCACTAAAATTCAAGAAATGGATGAATTTACAACAAATCAAAAATACATCTAAGATTCAATGACTTCCTATCGTCAGAGTTGTAAGATTTGTCGCCAAATCCACATACTTTGTTGAAGGGTATCCAGGGGTAAAAACTTAACTTGCAATGAAAATTTGAAGCTAAAAAGATAATGGTACTTAGAATTATATTTTTCATAACATGTCATGGTATTAAATGTACTGGTATACAATTATTTCATTTGTTTGAGAGCAAAGTGAGCTTGTCCCATCTAGCTCTGAGGAGCTTGATTTTGATTTCAAAATATGATTGGTTTGTGAAATACCAGGTTTAGGCCCAGAAATACTATGTCTACTTGAATGAGATTTTAGTAAATTAAAACTGATAACAGTTGGTCTTCTAACAATTCTAAAGCAGCTGTTCTATACAGAGTTCTATCCTCCCCGAGTTCAACCCTCCCGGAGTGAGAATTTGATACAAAATCCTAGGGTCAGTAGTTAGAAGAGCCAGATAGTATTGGTATAGAAAGGGTAGTACACAAATGTATTACAAATTACTATTTTCAGCTCTGAACCAGAGCTAGTCCCATCATGATATTATAGTTTAATCGATTTTGGCTTCAAGTGAGTCAGAATTCTAATAAATGACAATGTAAAGTGTAACTATGTAGCTTACATACTGGATCCCAACATTTATCATCAAAATTCATAACAAGTCTTCTATTCAGGTTCTCTTGATCTGAATTTTCTTTCCTTACAGAGTTCTGCAGGCGATGCAGAGATGAGGTCAGCGACATTCAAGGTGACATGTCACCAACGATACAGTGGGTATAAGTACAACAAACAATCAGACACAAGCAAGGAATATACTAGATCCTAACATTTATCATCAAAATTCATAACAAGTCTTCTATTCAAGTTCTCTTGTTCTGAATTTTCTTTCCTTACAGAGAGATTAGAGTTCTGTAGACGATGTGGAGACAAGCAGGTCAGTAATGTTCAAGGTGACATGTCACCAACAATACAGTGGGTAAGTACAACAAACAATCGGACACAAGCAAGGAATATGACAGAAAGATGGCCGTCTTTGGTTAGCCACGCACGGATTGTAGCTCCAAGCCAAACACTCTTTTTTATCGGAATGCTGCCAAATATTCAAAATTTGGTAATTCGACATTGTGATACTATGGGCATGGAACGTTTAGAGTAAATTTCAAGTCAGAATTCATCTTGGTCGTGACGCTCCGAACTTTACACACGTGGACTCATTGCTGCTGTACAGTCTATACTGCTAGTACACCTGTGCATGCATCCCGGTGTATATTTGTGCTATTGTGTAATCTGACCATCGACAATTCACACATGCTGAGTTCTGTGATGAGAAAAATGTCTGCAGAATTAAAAACTCTCATCCGCTCAGTCTAGCAAAATTTGCTTGAAAAAATTGCAGAAATCAACGCAAAGAAAGAAATAAAAGAACTACAACAGTCTGTAGAAATAAAAAAAAGTATAGATTTTATAAATGGTGAAATCAAAGTTATAAAGAAAAAATTGCCAGAAACAGAGAACCGTCATAATGAAAAGTTAACAGAAATAGAGAGACAAAGATAATACGTATCTCGAGAGAACATGGTGATAACTGGTCTACCTGAAGCGAAAGATGACAATGGAAAAGAGAACACTAAAGAAATCGCTTACAAATTCCGAAGGGAGACTTTGCAGATTGAGGAGGAACCTGAATTCCAAAGGGCACATCGAGTCTTCTCCAGGAAACAGGGAACAAACCCAATAAAGACCCGTTTCCTGAGATATACAGACAAAGAAACTTTTTCAAGAATGCTAATAAACTTCGTGGGAAACCCCAAGCAGTTTTCGATGATCTCTCACCGAAAATACGGGAAGCGAGAAAGATTCTTATACCGCAACTAAAGGAAGCGAGACAGCAGGCACAACGGGCTATGTTTAGCCGAAACGAACCCAATAAATTGATAGTGGATGGAGCCCCAGTGAGTGTCGACTGGAACAAACTAAAGTAAAAGCTGAACTAAAGATAACAAAGGACTTGGAAATTCATTATTAATATACGCTGTACTGTTTTCCTAAATTATGGATTTGTGTTCTGATTTTAGAAGAAATTGGGAGTATATGACTTGATCAGATTTTTTATTTTTGGTGAAGTAACAGGTTTTACAAGCTGAGACTTTACATTGCGGCAGAAGTATTTACATTCATGGACTTATACACAAGGATTCCAAAGAATTCCGTAAGTGTTGCTTTAAAAGTAAAACAATTTCGTCTCTCAAAATCATTCTTTTTGCATGTTTAAGACCCATGGTAAAAAATCATTGGTTTTTTTTCTTCAAACATATTGCCTGGACTGTTATGTCGGACAATGACACATGCATGCACGACATGGTTTGATACATGTACTTTTTTTTGTCTGCTGAACTCTTTCTGTACTGTGTTTACAGATAAGAAAGCCATTTGCGATACCCGAGTAAAATCAAATCACCATGCATTCCATCAATTTGTCTGCTTTGTTGTCAGATTTACCATTCACAGATTTTCTAATCTTAGAATACTCCGATTTGATAATTCTACAAATATCAAATACATATATATTTTTGTAGCATGTTGCTATGAGGATACAGATTTTAAAGACTTAAAAGCCAAATTTGATACCCTATGTGAGCCTTGCAGAGTAGAGTACCAGTTCGATTTTGATACCCTATATTGCAAGTCTCGAGACCTGTCCAGGTCACGGTCTTATCTTTTTGGTAAAGCAGGTGCTTACCGGGTCAGAATACCCAGTAACCCCCCCCCCCATTTATAAATGAAGGATAGATTAGATAGCAATGAATTTGGCGTGATTGCAGTATGACTATAACATATTAAAGTTGTCATATATCTCCGCAGATTTTTCAAATGTGCTGTAGCCGAACCAGAATCGACTGGTGGGCATTTGCATCAGTGTCTTGGCCAAGCCTATGCTGAAGATATCTTGGGAATATTTCCACCTCAGTTTCTGAACCATGCCATGTGAGGGGTGTGAAGAGAATTGGCCATCTCAGGTGCCTTGGCTTTCCCATGAGAACAGATGATAGCGACGTCCTTACACAACATTTTACTGCTGCAAGATGCAACATTAACCATGCTGCTGTAACTGGAGTTGTCTGGATTTGTTCTGCCATTTGAGTCTAAATTATGCAGCTGAACTTGTCATTGAGCTGCGTTTTTTGATTGATGCTATTCTTGACGAGATGGAGTAAGAACCACTTTTTGTACTTCCAGCATGTCCTTCCAACACAAGAGACATTTCTGTATTTGTTAATTAAAGGACAACCGACGTGAGAAAATTATTGATGTTTTTAAAGGGAAGATGATCGTTATAACTAATCTATAAAGTCATTTTTTTCGTCATAATGCCATACCCCGTAATTTATTAAAAGTAATATCTTGCTTAACTGTGTAAATCCCATTGGAACGGAGGAAAAAGAGATGTACTTACAAAATTGGTCATATCTTACTTATTTTTCAATTGATTTCTATCATTTTTCTGCATTTGAAAGTATATTAAATTTGCTTTAATATAACAACAAGAAATTTATGATTTGGTACTTTTATCAAGGTCAACGACATCTTGACGCTACCCCGGAAAATATTACACTGGTGGTAGCGGTGGCCAGGGTATAGAAAAAAATTCAACCTTTCTGGGAACTTTTCTAGTGCTGATGAGAATTTTCTGTGAGATTTATGAAAAAATTGGTACAATTGCTCTAAAAAATCACTTGTTTTTGTCAGTAATTTAATATTAACCCCAAAATTTGCATTATTGGCTCATTTATTTGTATTTAGCATTCAATATTGCCAGAAAAAATCATCTTTCGTTAGAAATGTTTGTTATTATTTGATTTTATATTAGTATTTTTTAAACTTACCGATTTTTATTGGGACTTCGAACTTTTTTCTGGGAACGGCGCGGCCGCGTTACCGCGGATTTCGAGGGCCTGGCGGTGGCAATGGTCAGCTAGCCATCTTCATAATAGCTAATGTCAAAATGTCCGACTCCGATCTGCTTAAACCGGGCTACTACTGCAAAATTTGCAGGAAGACCTACAACAATGCCCACAGCTGGAGAAGTCATGTCAGAGACCATCACAGTGATGCTTAGAAGTGGAAATGCAACAATTGATCATTTTCTACCGCCGGGAGGTCTGACTTCCACCGCAACACAAGATCATGTAATAAAAGACAACATCAGGAGAGACATAGTAGCACAGTCACAGAGAAGCCGCAGGCCCAGGTTGCAAGAACTGTCACTGTTCAGGCTCCCGGCACCTTGTCTACACCACCTGCAACGCAAACTCAAACCCCTGAACCCATCTTCGTTCAAATTGCGCCTACCACTCATTCTCAGCCTCAGGCTCTTCTTCAGCCGGGCGCCGCTGTCACTGAGCCCCTTCCTTGGGCTCTGCTACCATCTGCCGTGACAGCTGGCACCAATCCACCATCTGCAGAGCCTGGGGAGGGTTTGCTGTCTTTTGAAGAGATGGCAAATCTGTTGTCCAACACGCCAATCGTCATAGAGCAGGAGCATCCAGAGGAACAACCATCTGCTACACCTTCTACATCATCCAGTGCATCCCACGTCTCAACGAAGGACCTACCAGTGCCAGTGGAGGACTTAGAATTTATGAATCCTCCACACGAATCACCACGCACCACTGGCGCTGGTAGGACGACTCAAGCCCAGTTGAGGTTGGCTCGTCTCCTCGGAGAAGACAGGCGCAGAGACTTTGACATTGAAAAGTACAGCACAGGGATGATTATTGTGAAAACTTTTGCTGATGGAACCAAAGTTCAATATGGAGAAGAGAGAACCTACTATCCGCCATCCTCCAATTATTTCAAGGAACTTGGATTTTGAATTTATTTTTTCTACTTTTGATACACATCTCCATGGAACTATTAACTGTGCTGATTTTACCAATAATTTGATTAACATTCTTACCCAATGGATTTGCTGATTATTTGATCATCACATTTGACTGTAGCTGAAAATTGGATTACTAATGTGTCAATGGATTATTCTTCTATTTTTCTACTGATTACTGAGTGATTTTTCTGAATGATAACTGAATAGCTGGATTTTTATACACTTTATGATATGGAGATTGTTGAAATTTTTATATTGCCTTTGTTACCTGTGGATTAGAGACTCTTATATTCTTTTCTTCTTTTGATATTCCAGCGGAACTTGTATGTGCATCGGTTACATCACCAGTCAACATTTGAAGATGGACAAGCCGATATGTAATTTGTAAGTCTATGTAGGATGAATGTAACTTGCTCCTTTCCCCATTTTTGCTCTTTTCGTAGCCCTTGGTAAATTCTTGGCATTTTTCTCGTTGTTGTTTTTCCCCTCTGACTTTGGCTAATCATTTACTGATTAGCCAAGGTTGGGTTGTTACTCTTGTCCCTTTAATACTCCATTTTTCTAAATTTATTCAAATTCTAGTAACAGCCTAGTAAGTTGCATTCATCCAAACCTTTTAGGCCCGCTTGACTGACAGAACTCAGCACCACAAAATGGGTTGAGTTTAGGAATATTTTTTTTTTAATTAGTAAATTTGCTTGTCATTTTTTTTTTCAAATTGTAGGCTACAAATTTTGCATACATACAGTGCAGTCCAAAATATATTTGCACTAATTTTATACTTATGTGGAATTTTATTCCTATTGAAATTAATTCCATTTTGGTGACTTGGTGATTTTAGTATTGTCTTTTATATTGTAATTACAGCAGAATTAAACTGAATTCAATTTTTATGCTGAAATTTTATAAATGATATATCTGCTGTGGAATTTTTATTTTTTAAATTAATCAAATTGACATGTTACCTTCAAAACTTGCAAAATTGCCTTTGTCCTTGATAATTT
Organism: Ophiothrix spiculata; assembly: GCA_000969725.1. Lineage (NCBI taxonomy): Eukaryota > Metazoa > Echinodermata > Ophiuroidea > Amphilepidida > Ophiotrichidae > Ophiothrix > Ophiothrix spiculata. The sequence continues at coordinate 27,974 of JXSR01S075661.1, read as the reverse complement.
ATTGTTTCTTGTGTAAATAATGTTTGGATTTGAGGACAAATCCTTTTTCAGAGGTGGGGAGAGTGAAATGATTTCCCACCTGCCATTTGTGTACTTATTTTAAATAAATTGTATTTTTGCCATGTAGAGTAAGCTTACGGTGACCGTTGTTTTGATTGACGGACTTTTTATGTCTCACACGGCGCTTTGGCTATTGCGTGTTTGGATTGTAATGTTCTAAAATTTCCCTTCTAATTATTTTTTTACCTGATGCTCAGGCTCGACTGTCGATTCATCGCTACTGGTGGTATGCAACAAAGTGCAGCCCGGCCAGTTGATGATGATTCGAGTTAGCATTGTGCATAGGTGGCCTCTTTGGTCGAACCCTGGAAGTGATGCGCATTTTTGATGCGCAAATTGTGATGCGCTGCACATCATCAACCCTTTTTGCGCATCAATCACTTCACTTTAGTTTCTGTTTTTGTCGTGATTAGATGTGTGAGCATAGCTCTCGTAATTGTCGTTTTTAGTGACTGTGACCTTTTAATTCTAAGCGGAAGTCTCTGTACTTTTATGCTGTGAATTGTGAATTACATTGTATATAGAACTTATATCTTTGTCTCGTTGTCTACTTACTCGTTTCTGTGTTTTTGTGTGTTATCATATCTGGCAGCCCCAGGACTTGTATCAATAAATGTATACAAGCCGCCTGGTGTGAACTAAAAATAACGTTCCGTAAAGAAGCAGTTGCCAGATCTAATAGCTCAATAAATTTAGTGAATTGACGCTACCCCGGAAAGTATTACAGTACAATCTAGTTTCGCTGATTGGAGATTGTTTAATTGGTATTTGAGATTGATATTTTACGACTCTGTAAAAAGATAATTGATATCATCATAATAATGATCAACTAATAAGTAAAGTGTAGACTCTTATGCCAGCAACATTGGCCTTATTTTTTCACATCATTTTTTTTTACGATAGACAATACCCATGTGTCTTTTGTTATATTAACAAAGATAATCTTGCAAACAGACATGAAGTGGTACCAGCAATAGAAAAACAGAAAATCAATGTCAACAGACTTGCAGAAGCTCGGAAATCAACCAAAATCAAAAGCCAATTAAGGACATAAGCAATAACATGGCCTATATACCTCTGCTAGATATCCCTTGGGATAAATCGACAGACTAAGTTTATTACTATGTTGAAAATAAGGAATCTACGACAAATTGTTCAAAAGTCTAGAGACAATGTGCCATGATATGGACAAAGAATTTTTCTAAGCAGTTAGGGAAAGAGGTGCAATATTCTACAGCACTATCCTACTGTCTTGGCTAAACAGGGTGATGTATCATCTGTGGATCACCAGTTGGCAGCTGTCCTAAAATTAAAATCTTCAAATGGACTTGAGGACTTTCTTCACCACCATAATCTAATCCACATAATGCATTCCATTTGGTGAAGAGCTTATAATGAAGATCAAGCTTGGATGGTTATGGCATAAAAATCTATGGTTATGGGCTGAAATGTGGATACTGAAAGGGTTAGTTTTTTTTGTTTGGGAAAGTGGTTTCATATTCAGTAATATGTTTGACCACGGTTGATTCATAGTTGATATACCATTAAAAAAACAGTTAGGAATAAAATTAAAATATCGGCATTCTGCATTAATTTTCAAGCCAATCTTGAGCTTTGAGACAAACTATTTTTAAGACCAATGAAAAACTGTAAACATTCGGTTACTCAAAAGTACAGTGAAAGTGGGACATGTAAACACAACATCAGGTGAACATTCTACGACCAAAAAGACATCATTTGAGAGGCATATTGAAGCTAGTAAGATGTTTGATAACAATTCTTGTTAATCTGAACTTAGTTCTAGTGATGAATCTTATTTTATTGGAAAATCTGATAACTCTGATTGGGAATGGTTAACAGAAATTAAGGATGAAACTGTAAGTGAAAAAAAAAATCAGCTCCATCTTTAATAGACATTGAACAACTACAGGTATTGTTATCAGAAATTCTGTGTGCTAGATTTACAATCTCGTAGAGGAATGAAACTCAAAGATGAAAATAAATGGGGCCTGGCAAGTAAGCTTATTTCCATATGCCCTATCTGTAACTCTAAATATGAGCAATTTGAAGTAAACAGGAGATCAGTCATCGCTACATGTTGTATCGGAAGAGGTTGCGCTGGATTGAATAAATGGTGTGGAATATTCTAGAGAAAATATATCAGTCATGGTTGAAGAAAACATGTCTGCAGCTGTAAAACCTACAGTAACAGAGACAAAATCATCAGAACTTATGGTCACAACAGACGGTGTTTGGCAGCAACAAGATTTTTTCATCCTATTTCAGACTTGATACAGCAATGTCCACAAAGACTGCCCGGAACACAACTATGGTAGGAGATAGTGATTCCTCTACTTATGCCACAATAAAGGATGTATAAAAAGGCAAAACTGTTGCTAAAGGGAATGTATTGGGCATGTTCAAAACAGTGTCGGTAAAAATTTACGCGAACTCACATAAACATGTAACCCATTATCTGATGAGAAAGGTAAAAACTGATTCATGACCTAATTGATTCTATGCAGACCTACTATGGTCCTGTGATCAGGAAAAGCTGAAAAAAGGATATTTCTGATAAAGAAAAGGTGAAACAAATGAAATCCTGCATAATGGCAATTAATGTGCATCAACAAATGCGAAACCACAGCATCAAAATTGCCTGTCTGGTGAAGACTCGTGATGTGGATGGTAAAGGGGCATGGCTAAAAACTAACACATACAAACACAATGGTGTAATAACCCGGAATCAGTAGAGTACATCATTCCGGTATTTGAATGTTTATCTGATGATGCACTCCTCACAAAATGCTTGCCAGGAAGAACTCAAAATCGCAACTAAAGCTTCAATAGCCTTGTTTGGGGAATTCAACCAAAAGAACACTACCAGAAGTATATTATTCATTACATGTGTGTATTTAGTAGTGTGCATATGGAACTTAGGAGAAATAATTATGGCTACTCTTTTAGAAACCTTAGGAATAAAACCAGGAGTTCGCACCACTGAAGCTATAGAGACTGGGAAGATTGCATTTGTGTCGCGCTTCCTACAAAGATAAAGAGAGCACAAAGATAGACTAACCCTTTTTCGGTCAAGTAAAAAGAAATTTATGACAACATGATAGGCAAAGAGACTGTATCATACCTGGCAGATGGATTTTAAGGTAAGAAATGTACTCAAACATTTAAAAGAGGCTTAAAATGCCCAGAAACTAATTAGAGTTTTCTACTAATGCATATTACGGGAAGAAAAGTCAAAAGTTACTGGAGAAGGAAATGCAACAACATGAATTGAATTTGGCACACATGGTTTAACTCTATTAAATGGATCCGTGGAAATCACTGTACATTGCAATACATTTGCATCAACTGGTATTACTGAAAATACTGTATTCGTATAGCTAGTCAAAATCCCAAATAACAAGGGCAGCGCTATGTGAAAAGAACAAATCTCTAGTATGTAAAGTGAGTTGCACAGAGAATACAATGTTGTACGTATTCATAATCTTGAATTCTCCTTAGGGGAGACAGGTAAACTAATATGCAAAAGCGATCGCCAAAATAAATTGGGGACATTTGGCTACAACGTGTTCCATTTTGATGCCTTACAAATCATGGAAATTATACATAGGCAATAAGAAAACCAAAAGCATGAATAAAGGGAATTTACAATGTATGATTACTGTAGATATCTGAACCATGTTGCCAATTTGTTTACCTGACTCCCCCTTGGCAGGGTCCTTGAGATTATACTGTTCTAAATGTACTACTACAATGAAGAATAAATAGAATTTAAAATTGTAAAACTAAATTTTATCATATCAATGTATTAAAAAATACATAAAATATATTTCTCATTTCGGTAAATTATGGCATGCACTTTGGTCCACTCAGGATGAAACTTTCATCTACACTATCTATGCATGGTTACAAACATGATTTATCCCGTATAAGGCTAATTCTAGTGGAAAAATAATAAACTTCTTAGGAGATGTCTGAAACTACATACACTGATAACAGAATTGTGAAGGTAGCTTTTTAATGACTTAACATAATAACGACCAATCTCAATAAAGAGTAGCAAAAACAAAAGTAAATAGAGTGGCAAGTTACATTGAACCAGTAAGACTTCAAAGGTTTGCAGATAATCATAAAAAAACTCCTTCACTGTCTAACAATGTCTGACTTTTTAAATTCAAGTTCTTAACTAAGCAAAATACTTCAAAAATCTTTTTCTTTTTGATATGCAGAATTATCTTAATATCATCCTCTGATAAAAAAAATAACTGATTATTGTTATCTTCCCTGCTCTTCGAAATGCATGGGTGTGCATTTCAATGGCATGTATTCACAAAAGGGGAACAACTTTACTTGGTATTCAGTAACAAAGTATAAAGTTATTCCATGGACTAGTTATTCCAGGCTCTGTAAAATCCAACTTAGTTCAGGACTGTAGACTATCTCTATTCCAAGAATGAGTATCCCATGAAGAATAAACTTATTCCTGGAATAAGTTTTGTGAATACATGCCTATATTCATGAGTATGTTCACATGAGCTTTTATTATATGTACCAAGATGAAAGACAAAATTGTTACCCTTAACCCTCAAGCATGATAGGAATTGTATCTAGTCACACAGTTAGAAGATGCACTTAAGGTTTCATTGAAGGCAATTCTTTTGAATCTATTGATTTTATGCTGTGTTTCCTATTGGAAACAATTACAACTCTTTTTTTTCTACTTAACCCTCTGAACCAGACGAGCCCGTTAGTGGCTCACGTGTACATGTACAATACACCTGATGAGCTGCAAATTTGGGTACATGAGTCCCCTTTCTAGTAAATTAGTACTTTTATGGGTGGTACTTCAAATTCCCTATAGCGAAATATCCCTACTCATACTAAACTTGAGTGCCCCATCCCCAAAAATTGTACTTCTACACATGACTCCTGGTGAGTTCAAACACTGCAGAGAACTTAAAGCACAGTACTACAACCTTCTGTCAATATCACCTGACATCATGGAAGCCAGCTGGTGTATAATGATGTTCATCTCTGTTCTTGGGTAATAATGAGAACACCTTGAATTTTTCTCCCATTTGCTCAGGGTCCATTAGCATTCTATACCCAGAGAGGAGGTCTTTATGATGATCATGATTGGCAGCTGCTATCAGTTTCTGTACAGTATGGAAAAAAAGATTTGAATTTTGTGAAGATTTTTATATGAGATTGTGCAATCTTTTGCTATTGTAAAAACAATAAATATACTCATGAATTTGTAAAGCCAGCATTAACCATTTTTCGGACAATGTTAATAAACATCCAGAGTGCTGGTCCAATTGTTTACGAATGTGACCGGTACCCTGCAATTTGTGGTTACATGAACAATTTTGTTTGCAGAATTTTTGCAGACACTTCGGTTCGACAATTTCCTAGGTGAAACAAGGAACTTCAATTGGGTTTCAGTCAAGGAAAAATAGATAAGAGTCATTTTCTCTAGTTTACCTATGTTACCGAACATATTATACCATGGCATACCTGACTTATATATGCAAATCCAATAAAGTTTAAAAGCCTGAGACAAGTTTTAAATCACATGTAGACTAAATGTTACACTCATACTCGAAAAATTATTTACTCTTTCAGTTGAGAAATGGCACAAATATCTACCCCAGATGACTTAAAAACACAGGAGTAATGTAATCTCTCCAAAGAATAGTAGGCTCATTGGGGAAACATTTTGCACCATTAGCCTATAATGAGTAGTAACAATTAATATGGTATTGCTATTACATCACCAATAGAATTTCAGGATTCAAGTATACAGCTGATAAATGTTCTATGTAAAAGTACTATATCATACCTGCAATCTAGCTTGAATACCCATCTGTGAGAGGAACATGTTTTGATTGATAGGCCCAAAGGTATCCACTGAAAGACAATCAGTTCAAAATGTATGAGGCAAATAGGTGCAAGATGTTATCATATTCAGGTGGTAGTCCAACATGCAGATATTACCATTGAATCCTGTGGTCTGGTCAAATCTATTATAAATTTCAGATTGGTACATCTGAAATCTCACCTCTACAAAAGTAAGTATTTGATTCTAACATGAACGTGTAATCTCATTTTAACTTTTTTTTTTTTTTCAAATCAAAAAATATTTTCATCTTTGGGACATCTATCGGATTCTCAGCTTTATCAATCTTGACCCCGAGTAAGAACACCATGTTTATTATCAAAATGCAAAATGCTAAATATCTTTCTGGGTTACAACAAAGCTGGCGTCAAATGTCTTCAAAGACTAAACAAGGCTGCCAAGATTATCTACCAAAGTTTTGAAGAGACATTTGGCTTCTGAACTTTTGAAAATCTATATTGGCTACCAATGGGCACACTGATCATTTTCAAAACTAAGTATATGCTTTACAAGCGCACGAATGACTTTCCATCAATCTAACTGACTGACTCCGTTTCCTTTTTTACTTCAACCCGTACTGCTTTTACACTCTTTATGGGACACACTCCTTCTTGATATTCCCAGAATCAGCAGAAAGTATAGTGCTAGATCAGTGTACAAGGTTCAAAACTCTGGACCAATTTGCTGTTTACCATCCAGGCAACTCGTATTATGACCCTCAAAAGTCAGCTCAAAACGTATTTGTTCTAGTCCGGTCCAGTTTGCTCAGTTTGTGTTTGTTATATTCGCTGCCTTGATTTTTGCTCAAGGTTTTGAATTTTTTCTGGTAAGTTTTGTAAAATGCTTAGTTTACTTTTATGTTTGGGGATATTTAAGAGCCATCGATCATTATTGTAATTATTAAATGAAAAACAAAATGACTTGTCATATGAAAATGGCCTTCCATGCACCAGATTATACTGCTTTCATACTTTTGTAGCTTTGCAGCTTTGTCACTTTATAGATCTGCCGTCTGCTTCGTAGCTTTGCAGTTTTGTCGCTTTGCAGTTTTGTCGCTTTGCAGTTTTGCCACTTCATGTCGCTTTGAAAGTTTAATTCATTTCAACCCGTTTTTTTCTCAGTAATTATATTGATTTATTGTTGATTTATGTGATTTGCATGATTCTTTAAAAATAATAAAAAAAATATAGAAAGATTAAAAAAAAAATCTTGTCTTGCGACAGAATTTTGCCGATATCGATTATCTCAGTGACATGTAGCTTTGCCGCTACGCCAACTGGAAGCGGCAAGTTTTTTCAAAAAATATACGTCATGCAGCGACAAAGCTGCAAAACTACACGAGTATGAAAGCAGTATTATGGGCTGTGTCAATTATTTCTGCAATAGCCCATTTAGACCGCTTCAATATTCATCCAGAGGTTGTCTGCCAATTCTGGCCAGGTTTTGGGAAGTTGACTATTGTTTACTCCGCTTGTACCGGCCAGAACCGGCAGGCAACCGCCGGTTGAATTTTTAAGGAGTCCCTCACTTGTGACACAAGTGGTCTTTCAAAAAGCAGCTTTATGTCCCACAAAAAAGTACCTTTACCACAGTGTGTCACATATATAGAATCAAGAATAAAGAAGGGGTCTCTTCTTTTTCATCAGTGTTCTATTTAATTGCTTGATCTTTACCTTTATCTTGAGCCATGTGTCTGAGAAAAGAGAAGTCTACGTCAACTGTCAAGTCAGCTGTCCCTGGTTCACATAAAACATCATGTAAGGCATGGTTTTTGAAAGCCTGTTTTAAAAAAAGAAAATTAGTACAAATTAAGCACAAATTAAGGAAAAAATTGTGCAGTCATATTTTTGATGCTCTCGTTCAAACTACAAAAGCAGGACACAGCTGCTAGCTGTATGTACGGTACTGTACAGGTAACATTCTTATGAGGTGAAAAATATGCAAGAGCATTCATTCAGACGATGAGAGAAAAAGAAATATCTAAAATTCTTTGCAAAAATTGTTACAATTAATGTAAATTGGCTAAAGAACTCATACCGATTCAGGGATATAACTGGTTAATGAGAAAAGTAATTTTTGAAAAAAACCGATCATAACATGTAGAATTTCGCACAGGGTTGTGATTTTCCACAATATGAGTTTGCAAGAGTCTATATTGCACTTTCTAATTAGTTTGAATTTTCCAGAGGTTCATCTAACTTGGTTCTTCTGCTTTTGTTAAAGAGCAGGGTTAGTACACTTTTTCACTTACAAAATTCAAGGAATTTTCAAAGACTGAAGAATTCAAGGACTGTCAAGGACTTTTCCCCTTGTCAGCGGTGGCCGGCGGAATTTGTGTTAAGTAATAAAATTAATTTGTTTTCGCTCATTTTTGGATAAAAACAATTGCATGGTAAATTCTTATTAGTGGTGCATCATAGCTAACCTATTGTTTATTTTGTGATAAAAGCATGAAATTTGGCACAGATGTAGAAAAAGGTTATCTTAACAGATCTAGATCACGAACCATCTCAATTTTTGTCCCTGTCCGCCATTTTCCACGATGGCCGCCAAAATGCAGATTTTTTCGGCATATTTCGGCAATGTATTTATCAGGTAGAAACTTCATATTAAAAATTATTATTGGGAAATGGCTTCTGGAGCTCTAGCAAATACATCTGACTCCAAATTATGTTATGTGCATATTTCAAATTCAAAATGGCCGCCAAAAATAGCTGATTTTCATTAAAATCGACCAAAACAGCTTTTAAAAAGCCTGATATCATATCCTGTTAAATCTAATTATAAAGTCACAAAACATCCCTCTTACCCTAAATGTATCAGTTTTGGTGCCATCATGTCCATAGTCAATCACTAGACCCATGCCACCATCTGTTTTGATTCTAGATGATATTTCTTCTGTAATGATGCCAGCTTGGGGACATACTTCTATATCATCTTTTTTTTCATCATCCTAAAATGAAGAGAAAGAACTCTTAAAAAACCAGCATTTTCCTTACCTGATTTTTCAATCATGACTTGAATTATCACTTCAATTTCACAATTTTTTATTGTCTGGTGATGAGCATGGAAGCCTTTGTTTTTCGTTTTCTTTTAATATAAATCTATACAATTCTCTAGTCAACTGACTTTTAATAATATAAGCTTAAGTTTCTGAAAAAGTAAATTTTTGAGAAGAATAAGGCCCTCTATACATGCAAATTATTTAAGCAATATTTTACAGAAGTCGGCAATGGAATCCTCAACTTTAGCTCTGAAAAGTTCCAATTTGACTTCTTTAAAAATGCTCATTTTATCTGCAAAATATGTAAAAAGTTGATACCAATACACATGTCAACTGTGTCAACCTTGCCTTGCATTTGTATTTTTTATGTTTTTTGAAATTATCATTATGAAACATTTATATATCGCAAAACTAAGTTACTGCATATACATCAAAAAAATTAACACTTTTTTTGCTGAATAATTTGAACAAAACCCCTATGTTATTCATCACTTACTCTGATGTACATTTTAGAGGCAGCAGTATCACTCGGAGCCAAGACAAATCTCAAATGATGGGGCCCACTTTCTTCATCGATATCTACCATTATCTCTCTCCAGCCTTTATCTGTTTTCTGAGATATCAAAAACACAAGATACCAATTTATACTAATATACAGTTTTTAAGAGAGTATAGTGATCAAACAATATTTTTGAGAGCTATATTACCAGCTAGAATTTATGCAAGAGTCCAAGAGTCTACCTGCATAGAGACTCGTGCAAACAAAAGCCTAAAGTACAGTTAATTTTTTGTAAACTGTGGAATATTTAATGCACAAAAACTGAATAAAAGAGCATCGAGGGTCTAAAACCTTTCAAACTCTATCAGAGGGAATCACAATGGACCCTTGTAAACAATGTAACCTTCTGTCTGCAAAATTCTTCACCCCTCTCTTTCAATTGTATAAAAAGTAGGTTCTTGCAAACCATAATCCCCTGGCACCAATGTATCCTCAGTGTCACAAGGGCTTTATCATTATTGTTACAGTTTGACTTGCTAGGCTTTATTATTATTGCTGCAATGTCCCTAATTATCAAAAAGTCGGTTGATTGGGCTCAGAAGATATACCATTAAAACCAATTTTGCATAAATTATGTTAATTTTATACTTAATTTCATACCTGCCAACATTATGAAACCTAAAATCAGGACAAAAAGACGCGCGAGTCGTTCGTCGGAGGTAGAGGGGCGGGGGCCCTAGCTGGGGTTCAAGGGGGCGCTTTGAAGCTGTAGAGATTTCAACAAATTAAAAGCTAAGGAAACATTATTTTCATACTTTCAACTGATTTATTAAAGGTTGAAAAAACCCATAGCCATGTATTGTAATGAAAGTGAGCATACTTCCTGGAGTTGGTAATTTATTATTGCAACTCAAGTAGATGAGCGCCATGGCAGCCTGGTTCAAGGGCCACCTGGTGGAGGTTGAGGGGTAAAGCCCCACCCACTAGTAAGAGGACTGCTGCACATCCAACACCACAGGAGAGACCATTTTAATAGATAAACTAACAGAAAAATGTTGTACTCAGGGGTATAAGTGTGTCCAAAAATAAACAAAGTGTTTGACATTATGACCCCCTGTAAGGGCCCAAGTCCTGCTCATGGGGACCAGCTGGGGTGCACTCTACTCCTGGAGGTCCCTTTTTAAAAGTTGATGTGGTTGTAAAAGGAGCAAAAACACAATAACTTAAATTTTTGATTAAAATGAAAAACTTGCTCCGTTTATGAGATAAATGGCATTTTGTATCCAATATTACTATACATTTGTATTAGAATGTACATTTTAAAATTGACCTACTGACCCTACGGTAGGTCACAGTTGGCCGATTTCATTATATATAATGGGTTATGAAATTATAATAATTTAATCAATTTTAGCATTCTTTGTATTTTCTTGGGGGGGGGTATCATCCACCCCCTCCTCATTTACCTATATTATCCAACTCACACCATTATTTCTCTTGGTGCAAGCACATTGACTCCATCCCTTTACAGTGGCATTACAGTGGCGAGTTGGTGCACCCAAATTAATAGGGAACATTTTGATTCTAAGGTGTCATTGAAGATTTTTTAAAAAGTGTTGAGTGTGTTGAAGTCAATGTAAGAAGCTGGGAACCACCAATAAAATAGAAGAATGATGGCGACTTTTGTAAGATTTTGGCTCAAATTTGTGTTCCAAGAGCACAAATATTTATTGACTACATGTCCCCTTGCGACTTTCCTTGTGTTTATTAACAGCTTTTTTGAGATTCTGGCCCAAATATATGCCACAAGACCATAAATATTGGCGACTTTTCCTTGTATTTTTATTTTTTTCAATATCTCAAAATCGGGACGTCCCGATTTTTGGCCATTTTGAGAGTTGTAAATCGGGACAATCCCGACAAAATCGGGACAGTTGGCAGGTATGTAATTTGCATATTTTATGTAGGAATTGCAGGTGGCACTACCTAAGGACTTTTTAGGTCTACCCACTTGCTTAATAGGTAGGTCTAATGGTGTGGAAGATAAGCCAATTTTTAAGTTTTGCATAAATTATTCAAATTAGACACTTAAAGGGGCATTAGACAAGTTCAGCATCATCCCCTAGCATGCAAAGTTTCATGGGCATATTCAACCCATAAAAATATTTAAAGAATTTTTTCATTATTAATTTTGTTGTCAATGAAAAATACTGCCCCTAGAGTTGAAATATTGGAATTGGCTTTACTAGCAGATTCATTGGAAAATTGAATTTTCCTTTGATTGATCTGTAATATATGAAGTGAAAGCAATGTTATACCTAACTTAGCGCACTGATACACCCTTTTAAGAAATAACCTCTACCTCAAGATCAATACGCTAAACAAAAGTATACTTTTTTGACGTCTCTGAAAGTTTTGACATAGTGTAAATCCCCTGCTGATTCTGAAATTGTGTTCAATGTAACTTTAATTAACATATTTTAAGTTCAAATTGTGGCAAGGAAATCATAAACATAAGCCCCACCCACTTACAAAATATCATGAGTGTCGGCCACATAAGTGTGTACAAATTTACCTAACCAAACCGGAACACGATGTTATACAACAACACACACCATGAGTCGAATATTTGAAATATAATTGTTTTGAATTACAGGGCAATAAAGGATTTCTTAAAAATAAAATTTATTGATTTTACAGTTTACAGATGACCAATAAATCCCTTGAGCATGTCGCAAATGTAACATACCTTGAACTTGTGAACCGGCAATGCATCAAAGAACTCATTGGCAATAAAACAGGTGAAACCTGCACGGTCAAACACAAATTATCGATATTATTAGAAAATATCAAAAGTCACTCAAATACAAGTCGCTTAGAGCTGAATATAGTTAATATAGTTGCTGAGAGAAAATCTTAAATCAAAAATTTCAATTGCTTTTGAAAAGGTGATACATGATCCACCGCCTCTTGTAAAATACTTTGTGGTCCTTGGACCATTAATGTCATCTGTAAAAAGGTCACAGGGATGACTTTGTCCCGGATGACCTTTGACTCTTCTTATATATACGTGCCCCTACCAAATGACCATTGTTTCCAGTTCCCATACGATCGGATTAAGTATATAGATTTACTAACCAGTTTTTTAAATGTAACTCTCAAAGGTCATCGACTCTAATGACCTTTGACCCAACTTATTGGGGTCACAAATGTTCCCCTACTCAAGGACCATCCTATCTCCAATACCATGAAAATCCAATAAAGTAAACAGACTTGCTGACTAATCTTATCATTGTCACCACTGAATGTTACTAACCCCTAACGATCTATACAACCTTTGCCCCTCTCAAATAGGGTCATATGTTGGATCCTAACCCAAGAACCACCCGTCTCACAAGTTTTCATGAAATCCAATGGATATTGAAACTTTTGATCAATTTTGTTTAGGGTTAATAATGTTGACCACAAAGAGAAACACCCTGAATAGCCCACACACACACAACCAAAGTATTATAAACACTTGAGGCTATATTTCTACTATAAAAATATATTTTCATTTCGTTCAAAACTCTTGTGATTTTTTCTGTTTTTCTATGACACAGACAACTTGCCAATTTAAATATTAACACTTTCCAATCTGACCACTTTTTCCACCCCAGGCTGAAGGCATTTTACCTGTGAACTGACTTCTAAAGTAAATTAAATTTATCTTTAGAAATATTCTACATATTTCAATGAAACATTAGCACAATAGACCTTAATGAACTGTATACATTGCCTGTGATAGTGTTTTGGAAGGTAAGAGGTAGTGAAAATAGTTATACTCCAGTGTTAGTTAGGCAGTAATTTAGGGTGTCCCCCAGACCCCCTACGACAGGAAAAGGTTAAATGTACCTTTGGGTAGCTGAGATATATTTGTATACCATGAAATAGGAATCCCTGTCTCACTAGTTACAGCCCTATATGGTATATCTTCTACTATAATATCAGTCTCTGCATCGGCTTCATTAGGTATCGGTGCACCCGTAAGTCTTGCCTCCTGTATTGCACTTAGTTTAGGACTGACCTCGACTAGATGAAGAGATATTGCATCTTTGGTATAGGTCTGAAGTTGCTTAAAAACCTGAAAATATGATCAGAAATTTTTGAATAATTTTCTAGAGATTATAAAGAAACATGTACAAAATTCAGCACAGTAGTGCGCAAATTTTGTAATTTGGGCTTCCTGAAACCCAAAATTGTTGTCAGATTTCCAGAACCTAACAGCATCAGCATCAGATCACAATTTTGTCAACAAATCTTTTCGGTATGAGAGTGGAAATTTTCTCACATTTTCAGAGCAATGAAAGTGAAAAATAATTATATCCAGACCCATACATGATAATATACACTAATATTTAACAACTTATGGCTGGTGGTATCATTGACTGTCTAAATATCTTTGAAATCTGATTTTATATTTTTGTAATTTTTAAGAAGATTATGCAATTTAATATTCAAATTGTCCTTTTAATGGCAAGCAACCTAATATTGTTGTGATTAAATTCACCTGAATTATAATTGTATTAAAATAATTGAATTAAAAATTGTGTCTAAATTTAATTTTGTTTATAATATTGATGCATAACTGAACCAAACAAACTTTACATCACATATCACAGTTGTCTTGCAGGACATGGAGACGCCATTTTCTTCAAGTCACATATCTCAAAAACAAATACAATGAATCTGAAAAACATTTGTACCATTCAAGAAAAAATAAGTTGATTTTTATTCTAATCTACATATTTTATTTATCCCCATGAAAGCAAATATTGAGCTCTTGAAAGCTTACTATGAATTGTTAAGTACGCCTAATACGTAGTAAAATTACAGATAGAGGCACCATGAGTCAAAAAATCATAAAAACAATTGACATATTATTTTTTATCATTTTTAGCTCAACCTTCATATTGTTTGAATAAACATCGGAACACTGTACTACTTTGGGATTTTTTTCCTTTCTGAAAATATACACTTTCACTCAAGTTTCACTACCCTTGTGGCCTAAAATAATGGGAATTACATAAAGCTTGCATAAAGCAAAATAAAGTCTGGCATAAAAGTTAGCCAGATTAATATAAAATGGATGGCCATATGTGAGATGGCTGTCGGACAAATTTGCACAACTTACCCTGAGCATATCAGAAGCCATTGTGCCTCTCCCTGGCCCAAGCTCGACAACCTGCATCTTTTCCGGTGATCCTAGCCGTGTCCATTCATGAACAACCCATACAGCTACAAGCTGTAAAACATAAGTTTTTGAGGTTACTGAGCATATTTGCAATGATATATTGTTTATGGCTTTAATTTTTGAGTATGTATTCAAAAGAGACCAGATACTGACGACCGCTTTCGTCAGAGATTATTGTGCATGCGCTGCTGCCATACGCTCATGAATCAAACACAACCTACGAGGGGATATCAAAAAGTTTTAATGATCACCAATATGGGAAGGAAATATTTTATTGAAATTGAAATTTTGTAAGGATGATGATCACTCATCCTTATGTTCATTATAGTGCTAAAATGATAGCAATGACATTTATACTTTCTATGGAGGTGACCATAGATGTCAACAACCTGCCTACGCTAACCAGATTAAACTGCATTGAGAAATCAAAGATTCTTGTCATTATTAAATTCCTGCCAGTAATTCTATGATGAAACACCATAAGTTTAGATGTTTGATACCATTGTATTGGTTAAGATCAGGATCTCCTCTCTCCATTTACACCACAATTATGGAAATAGGTCAACAAATGACATTAACGTTAATGATGACGTAATGATGATTTTTAGTGCAAAATACAAAGTGGATTTTTTGGCTAAACCGCTACAATTTCCGTCTGTGAACAGTCAGTTTTAAGTGTGAGAAATGTGTTACTTTGCACAGTGGCTATAAGGCTAATGAAATGAAATGATTAGTTTCCCGTCACCCGCCTGCGTATTGATTTCCTTGGCGCTAAAAAAAATCATTTATTTTTAAAATATTTCATTATTTGCATTTTTCATTCAAATGTTCACAATTTCACCCATTTTACAAGTAAAAAATACATACCGAAAAGCAAAATTTAGCGCATATATGACACATTCGAACGACAATCGGCCCTAGCTATCGGAGTCTTTCAAACCAGAAGCCGAGAAACTAACAACTTTATTTCGCGATATTCACAATTTGACTTCTACTCCTGCTGGTACGAAGCGACATGTTGTTGTCAAGTATACATTGAACAGGGGGAGTAAGCGACGTGAATGTACGTTGTTTTATTTAAATAAATTGTACCGTATTGTTCATATACTAGTTCTTAATAAAAATAGCATTTCCCAAACATTTTAACTTATTCATATGCATTTAACCATGTGTGTTTATTTCGAAAATTATCTCTTTTAGTTAATTTTAGAATACATCATTTATATTTTTTTTTTAAATTGTAGTGAAAAACATGAAAAAAAAATTCCTTCTGCTAAAAATAATTTTTTGACACCAAGTATACGAAAAGAGATGGTAGCTAGCTCTGCAGCTTAATGGCTGGGCATGTGACTTTGCGATGTGGATGTTTGTTTGGATTTGATGTTCATGTTTTTTCGATATGATATTATCAGTTAAAGTTAATGAAGGGGGACTAAGATTCCATGGACTATTATTTCTTTAGTTGAACAATCGTGTTTTGTTGATATTCTTGCAAAATCATGGGAAAGTATGAATAAAGTGGTGAGGTAATATATAGTTTTATTTAAAATGTCTACCAATTGGTGAGTGTTTGTTCTTAGTCATAGACCAAACAAGGAATCCTTTGTCAGTGTTAAGAAAAATACAGGCTTTTGGTTGCATTTAGAACCATTGTTTACACTCTCAGAGGAATATTTGTTTAGCCAATGATAATAATAAACACGCTTGTAAACCACTAGGTAGCACTAAATCACCAACTCTGCTCACATTGTTGTACCAGATCTGCAGACTTTGCAAATAAACTTGAACTTGACTACAGGAAAGTGTATTGTTGTTTTAATTGGTGCTCCGATGTACCCTTTACACAAATCTTGAACATATAGAATGCTGTACCTATGTATACATGCAATAAATGCCAAGGACCATCACAAATAATGAAAGTTTAGAAAATAATGATTTTTTCCAAAATAATGAATAATGAAATCATGACCTCATATTTTTTGGGAAAAAATGTGACGGGAAACTAATCATTTCTTTTCATTAGCCTAAAAGATGTCTTATGGATCACATAATATAATTATATTCCTGGCTGTATTTCTTCTTGCTGATCTTTAAAACTTTTTGATACCCCCTCGTTCTATAGGTAATATGCTAATTATGTCTAAATTCTGAAAATAGCTTGATATTGCAACATGACCAATGTAATCTTCATTGCCGGTTGAACAACTAAAATGTGTGGCATTGACATATCAAATTCATTGAAAGACAATGTCATGTTTATAAAAACTACACAAACATAATGACAATAGATTCCAACTAATTTAAGAAGAACTCTTTATTTTCTTGCACAAACTGAATTTTGATAGAGGGGCTGTACAGGGTGTCCCAATAAAAATGCATCACTTTTGTTTTTGATCATATCTCAGAAACCAATGGACAAAAATTAAAACTTTTTTCATGATAAAAATTAGTATAGTTTAGTCTTTCATCGGTGAAATTTTGAGCAAAATCTGTTTAGCTATTCTTGAGAAAACTAGAATTTTGTAAGAAGACTCAATTTTACTCCATTCCAATGGGGTTTACCACAGTAACTCATGTTTATTATGTTAATAAAGCACATCTTTGGTTACTATTGATCAATTAATTTTAACTTGCAAAGCAGACACTTAAAGATCACAAAATATGGAATACTAGTAGACACGATCAGAAAGACACCGTCATTCAATGTGTTGGTTTTACTGTTTTGCAGCGATAAATAAAACGAAAAAACGAGTTCATGGTTTCTCAAGAAAACCAAGGCAGAAATTTCCATTACTGGAAAACTATTTCAGAATAAAATTTTATATCTTCTAAGTTTTAAGCTTTTTTTATATAAAAAAGAAAATCTTTATGACTGTCTCGCCCTTTACAAGTGTTAAAAATATAACATTGTCAACATATTCAAATAAAAATAACAAAGCAGTTATTCACTTCCTCGTGAAAAAGTGCAATGTCTGATAGCTCGTGTTGAACAATTTTGTTACAGCTTTAAGTAAGTTTCAGGCAACTCTGCCTTTCGCATTTCCACAATCCGTTTCCTGGTGCCTTTGAGTTCTTATCATCATGTTCCTGGTCAAATGCGGCGTTCTAAATCCCGGACAATGAAGGGAGTCGAGTGTGATCAGACTTGAAGTTTTAATCAGGTTTATTCAAATTCTAAATTTTCTGTTGTTGTTGCTATTGTAGTCATTGCTGTTGTTTTGTAGTTGCTTTCCTGAAAAGGTGTTTATTCATGAATAAAATGAGTTTTCCATTTGAAGTAGGCCTACTACTCTGGTGAGATTGTCATGTCAGATCGATGATAGTTGCAAGTATTCGTTACTGTGGTAAACCCCATTGGAATGGGATAAAATTGAGTCTTCGTACAAAATTCTAGTTTTCTCAAGAGTGGCTCAACGGATTTTGCTCAAAATATTTCCGTGAAAGGATTAAACTATACCAATTATTATTATGAAAAAAGTTTTAATTTTTGTTCATTGGTTTCTGAGATACGATCAAAAACAAAAGTGATGCATTTTTATTGGGACACCCTGTATACAATACAGAAGTACCAGTCCATTTGTTTGCTACTGTATTAAAAAAATTCAGTTACAGCATAATTTTCCCAATTTGGAACAACAGTCAAGATCCATTTTGAGCTTCTTATACTTCTCATAAACTTAAGTACAAATGAGGAGAGCATCTTTTATAAATATTATGCCACCCAATGAGTAGCAAAACATTTCAATTCTGCCTTACCTCGCCAAACATTTGACTTATTTCAGGTGATGTGGTAAAATCTCCACTGCTTCCAAATACATCATGTTTCATATAGTAACCCTATGGAAGGAAAACAATTAATTTACATATTTAAAGGTGAATGATCCATTTCAACATGTGTAATGTTTACTTTAAACTACCGTAATTGACCTTGACCTCTTACATGCATTTTGTGAGGTTTAAGCCTTAGGTTGCTTCTTGTTTACTCTTCAGAGGCAAAAGAAAGTATGCAATTCTGAGATGAGGCTGTTAATTATGTTAATATATAAGGTATGGAAAACATGTATACCAATCAATTTACATTTTATGCCATATCTCCAAAACTACAAAGAATTTTATAGTGAAATTTTGGGTTTATAATTAGAAAAATACGAGCATTAATTTGACATAAAAATATTCTACTTCCTGCCGAGCCCTGGGGTGGAAATGTGATCAGAACCTACACCTTTAATGAATATATTTGACACAATTTTGAAAACAAATCAAAAGAAAGGCATTGCAATGAACAATTTCTTGATCCTATATATTTTAGAGTTTTCACTTATCTTGATGAAAAAAGATGCAGTAAATAAGAAACCATGAAGCAAACTCTTAGGTACTTAACCCTTTCCAGTCTCACCAGTTCTTCCACCCCAGGCTGAAGGCAATTTTCTAAACTGACTTTGAAAGTAAATTCAAATTAGGTCAAATAAAAAAACAAGTTTGTTTCTGGTAACATGCTTGAAAAGTACAATGCGGTACGCGGCTTTTTATTTTTTAATTTTTACTTTTCGAAAATGCAATGCGATATGCGGATTTTCTTTTTTTCTTTTTTTTAATGCAGAAAGAAAAACACAGTAAAACAATGCTCTTGGTTTCTATTATTATTTATTAATATCATTATTAACCATAAAAGTTTTGTTTATAACTTTAGCCGGCCTTGGTTTCTCTTTTATGTTCAATAATACAACATGCGACTTGTTTTGTTGCATCTTTGTTTGTTTTTACGGAAGTCTCCAGTAAGCTATTTCACGGAATTGTTTTATTTAATTATCAACAATAAGAATTTTTTTGGCACGAAATACAAAAAAATGCGGGTTATCAGAAACAAACTTGTTTCTTTTTTGGCCTTATCTTTAGAGATATTTTACAAAATTTAATGAAACTTCAGCATAATACACTTGTATGAACTGCAACCATTGCCTGGGATAGTGTTTTTGAAGGTAAGAGGCACTGAGTGTAGTTATACTTCAGTGATAGTTACGGCGTCTCATGAGGACGTTCTACGCCTAAGCTGACAGCAATTTACGGCATCCTCCAGCAGGAAAAGGTTAAGACACTGGCATGTGTCTCTTCTTGCTTTGAAAATGAAATATGTCTAATTGTGATCCATAGGGATATCTATCATAGTGCGCAAGATTATTCATTCATTTTGTTCACATGTAGTAAATTATAATTTTCTAAAATACTTACAGCTATTGGGTTGGTAAGAACCTCTTTCATATAATCGGCTACAGATATTGGACCCACTGTTTTGATGTGTTGCTTCA